>BMAU01017213.1:0-22500 GCA_019973935.1 Trichonephila clavipes | reverse complement strand
TAAGCGCCCTAAAAAGATATTTGTCACAAACACAAAAGAAATTTTAATTTTCAAGATAAAGCATTGCAGTTGTTGTAATTTAAAGAACGAGACAGGTTATAGCTATATGATGCATGATGAAAACTATCCAGAGAGTCAACTAAATGGTAAGCAATTTTCAAGATCGAAACATCACGAAGGAAAGTTTTTAAAACCTGAAGATTCGATTCAGATTACCTGCAACAACCGAATACTCCATAATTATCAATCACCAAACGAGAAAGTTTTCCCAACAGGTTCGCAATTACCTCAACATGATCAAACACCTTACAAGCATCATTTGCAGCAGAAACGTAAGCCTAATTTTCGAACATTATATTTAGAGTTCGTGGATGAATATGATAATTCAGCAAAATGTAAGAGAAAATTCCATTGTAGCTGTAACCATAGCCAACAAAAAATACTACACTTAACTCATCCTAAGAAATTCAAAAAAGAAAAAACATTTTATTTGAGTGCCAGGCCTTATAAAGAACATGAAGAATTCCAAAAAGAATGCAAAAATTGCTATCATTGCAGAAACCTTTCATACAAGTTGAAGGAAACATACGACACACCTGATGTTTCATTGAAAGTCAATCATAAAATCGAGGATGGAAATACCTGTTGCACCCACGTGAAAAAGAAATGCAAAAATTGCGATTGTGATTCATATTGTCATTGTAAATCTTGTTACTTAAGGAGTGATACTCCCGATATGGTGAAAAGAAATTTCAAAATTTTTACCTCACTTGATAATAACATTACAAGGAAAAATATCAATTCTAAATTAAGGAAGCGCCAAAAAGTTGACAATTTGAACATGGAAGATGTTTTTGAAGTAGATAAATTTGACGAACAGACAACTAAAACGGTTCGAAAGCGAGACAGGTACTACAAACGCAAACGAGATTCGAAGTGTCTCAAAGAAACAAGCCAAAAAAATAATAAGAATACTTGTGGATTGTCATTTCTAAAAAATGCATTTTGGAATGGCTTGGTGACTAGAATTAATAACAAATCATTTTCCTTTAAATCTTCTTTTGTAATATTTATCATTGTGTTTTTAATAGGACTTTATAAAGGAATATTTTCATTGCAAGGAGAAGAGTTTTTGAACAGTTTCCATTCTGAAGCGACTGATATCTGGAAGAAATATTCAAAGATTTCGTCTTTATTTTAAACCAAACGTTTGAAACTATCTGCTGTCTCAGTATAGTCTATGAACAAATTGAAAGAATAAATTATTATAAAATTCTTTGTTGAAATAATTTTCTGAAAATTGGATAATTTATTCGAATTTTTAACTCATTTACTATTTCTATGAAAATTAAAACAGTATTTAAGAAATATAAATCTAAGTTAAATTTCTTACTTTATATATAAATTTAAAAAATTTAATTAAATATAAATTTTATAATTCTCCTCTCAAAATATTTTTTAAAGAAAACTTACGAATAAAGCAAAAAGTATAAATCTACTTGAAGCAAATTATGAGTAATAAATAACAAGATAATTTAGACAAAGTAATACATTAGAAAACTCTTAGACTTATGTCTAAGATTTCAAGTTAAACAAAACTTTTAGGCGTCAAACTTTCCTTATACTGCCAATAGTACTGATCTTAAATAAAATTTAGATAATGCTGGGGGAGATACCCCCTGTCCACCTTACGGCAGACCAACCCCTATTGCACAAACTATACAACTGTCCATACTCATTGCTCAAATTATAATTCATGTACATTACAATTTGAGCAATTTACATGCATTATGTACTTCTATCTACCTGGTCTATTTTCGCCAAATTCGTTCTTGGCGCTCCTCTTTAGTTAAATTCGCTACTGACGCTGCATCGCCATTCACTTCATTGATAAAGTCCTCAGAGTTTGGTAAAACTGAAGCTTTTGCTGCTTCCTAGAAAGTTGAGTTTTCGTTTAGTTGACTGTTAGTAAGTTTTCATATGAGACAATGTCTTTCTTCTCACACAACAATTTTAGTACATGCAATAGTTGCGATATTTTTCTGCGAGAGCTTGTAATAACGTCCAATCGCAGCCGTATTGGCGACAATCATACGAAACCAAGCACGGGGTTGCCACTTTCACGCGTACGACACATGAAAAATCAAGGTTGCCAGTTTGGCGAGTTATCTTGAACATTGACATTGTTGCGATAGTACGTAATAAATTTATTACATCATTACGAAAACTTTCTCATATATATGGAGAGAAAATACAGTTAGAAATATTATAAAAATTTAGACGAGTACTAAAGAGAGATGACTTTGTAAAAAATATATAAACCACTTTAAAACAAGAACAACTAAAATTATGTAGAAATCTAATTTAATAGAAATAATGTAAACGATTTAAATGTACTAATTATAATCTGTAAAAACTTTCAATCACCATAATTCCAGAACATTAAAAATATTTATCTAACTACCTCTCTATAAGGAACCAACACAAATAAAGCAATAGGACTAAATTTCCGAAAATTGATTGCTAAAAAATAAATTTAAAAAAAGAAAGGAAAATTACTTTCAAAAAATGAAAACGATACATAAAATTTAATATTTAAAAAAAAAGAGGAAATGTAAAAGTTGAAATTTTATAAAGTGTTATAAATTTTAATCGATTAATATGTTCCTCTTACGTTAATTAATAAATTTAACTAAGAAAAATTAAAAAATAAATATTAAGATTTATATTTAATCAAATTAACCTTACACTTATAAAAAAAATGACTGAAGAAATTTTAAGAAATAGTCGTTTTCTATAAAAATTGATTGCATCGTTACTTTTGTTGCCTAAATAATTACTATTTAATTAAGTACTATATTCCTGTATGTATTAATACATGGATATTACTACTCTAAAATTGAGCTTTAATAATATTAAAAGTAAAAGCATCTCTTTTGCCAAAAAAGATTGCTATGTAATTTACGAAGCATGTCTGGAAACAAAGTACCGTTTCGTTCCACCGCAACTGCAGTGGTAGCTTTGTATAAAAAACACTTTTGGTCTTAAGTCCTTGGTTGATTGTTAGTTAATCTCTATTACAGCCGGTTTGTGCTGTTTTCACATGCATTAGTGAGCGTTAGAAATGTTTAAGACGATTGTCTATCCCACCAACTGTGAAATGCGCTCTGTAATTCGTTTTTTAAAGCAAGGAATGTTAAGCCAATTAAAACTCATTGTCAATTTGAAGAGATTCACAGTGAATATGTAATGAGTGATGAAATGGTGAGAAGTGGTTAGATAATTCAATGATAAGAGAACCATTGTTCATAAAGAATCGCGGAGTGGGCGACCTTCTGTTGTTAAGGGTATTTTGGTTTAAAAAGTAAATGAGAAAGTTCGTGAAAACGTACAGTTCACAACAAGGTTGCTTTGTAATGAATTTTCACAAATTTCAAAAACTGTTTCCTGGTGGAAGCTTTCTTTAGCAAGGGTGCGGACTAAGTTAGTTTTCCTACATGAAAAAAAATGCCTGAACAATGGTAGTAATTATATTGAAAAATATAATTTCTGACATCTTTCATGTAAAATAAATTTTGTTTAGAAAAAAAAAAGATTTTTTTTAAGGAAGTTTTTCCGAAACGGTACTTAGTTTCTGAACACACACCTTATATATCGTGTAACGTGGAAAGTTGATCCATTCTCTCAAAAATTCCTCTCCAGAGAGCAGAAATAGAAGAAAAAAAATTATCTCATACATGTATACATATTCAAAGGGATATATACACCACAATATATAGTCATAATAAATTGCTACACCATAATGACAGCAAGCAACAAATGTCAAATTTGCAAGAAAAATACTGCGTGCTGGTATATGCAAATCATTAACATTTCAGTGCATTTGAATTACATAATTAGGAATAACGTCATCTGCATTCTGATTAAAGTGAAGGTTGCATAGTGAAGTCCTTATTCGATAATTCAGTGTTTCTTAAATTTTCTATATTTGCGACCCATTATTCAATGATAATTTTCATCGCCCCCCCTTACATACAATAACAATATATTAAATTCAATAATACTATACTTTGACAATAAACCTACAATATATTATACGACTCCTTAAGTGTCACCGGCGTATAAAAACGTCTTACTCAGATAGTGTGTTAATTATGCTGGACCAGTGGTGAACACAAGGGGGGGTCCTAGGGGTCCGCCCCCCAAAGCTCTTGATTTTTTTTCCGATTGATTATAATTCTAAGTATATAGTACGTAAAATTTAATTATTTACTTGTTATTAATGATTAATTTTATTAATTAATGCTATTATTTATTCAAAAATTAGTTTTTTACTGTGTTTTGTTCCCGAAAATCGATAAAATCAAAAGGAGCATTATACAAGAATGGTGAACTTCCGACCCCGGACCCCCCTTGAAAAATGTATGTGTGCGCTACTGTGCTGGACGTATATATACGTCCTTTTGAAGTACGATCTTTTCTGTGAACCGTTATCCATAAAATTATTCGAAGGCTTTAGATTGTAATAAAAAGGCATTGACAGTGTTTACGAAGGATTTACTTATTTCAGAGTATTTCTTATTTATTCCTTTTCACCCTCCCCCTCCCTAATACACCCCATACGCACGCCTAAGTGGCATTGTTGAGTGAATCGTGTAATTTTTAATCGGCATTTAAGGGATTAATTATAAACCGTACAAATTATCAAGGTTAGTGTTAATTTTTGATATAATTTTATATATGATAAACCCTTGGGGTCACTGGTAATTATTAAACTTGTTCTTAATTTAGCATTGTTATAAATTAATTATAAAATACATTACGCAGTACTGATGTATTTATAAGTGTATTATATCAGTGTAAAGGTGTATTTTATGTTTTATTATGTCAGAATTTATTTTGTTTGTTTACCTTCCGTAAGTTAATAATTTTCATAAATAATCTTTTGTTTTCGATTTTCTAATATGCTCACGCCCCCTCGTATGGTTATCACGCCCCCTAAGGGGGTGCACCCCACAGTGTAAGAAACACTGCGATAATTGCGTTTAAAATGTTTGGTAAAAGTCATACTATCCCTCATATTAAAGGGAAGAGCTTATGATAGTTAAATTTTGATTGCTGCCAAGTCTGTAACTCATCGATCTAAGATATTGCTACTCGCGATAATCATGATTTAATGGTTACATGTCAATATGAAATCAACGGTTCGGGGGGAGCATAGAGAGCATCATCCATAGTTATCCATACTAATTAAGAACTAATTTAATGCGGGAAACTACTGATCCATTGCAAAATTTTATAGACTTTGCTTTCCTAAAATATTAGCTCCCAGTTAGGAACATTTACGAACAGCGGTATCAAGAGAAGTTTAATTTTGTTTTACATAATTAACAATAACAGCTCCTTTTGCACCACCAATCGATGTTAAAGCTTGTGTAGTGGGGGCAATATGAATAGAAAAATTTCATGATTTTAATTTGGTGAATATTGAAAAACAGATTTCTTCCAACATTTACTACTACGGCAATCAGTTTCGTCCCAAGTCAATTGAACCAAATTTAACCAAAAAAGAACGAGTTGCAACAATGGAGACAAGAAATAGTTCTTAAATTGAGGAATTGTTCAACTGAGCAGCGATTCTCAATTTGAAGTGAGAACTAATAACTTAAAGCATTATTCTAAAAGGAAAATTAAAAGGAATCGATCAATTACAATCTAAGAAACTCAGAATTAAGCATCATAAAGGAGTTTTAGAAGGGCTACAGCTTCAAACGGCCAGCAATTTGTTCTACTCTAAATGTATTAATTTTATTTCGAAAATATATGACGTCAGCAAACTTTGAAGAAAGAAAGTATAATCAATTAAAAGGACTGAGCTTGTGAAGCTAGAATGTATATTAAATTCCGAGTCCGTGGTACCTTCAAACATAGACAATAAAACGGAACGTAGAATTCCATCGATAAATATCTGTAAGGGTTTTTTGAATGACAACTAGAAGGTCCAGATGCCAAATGAATTGACATCCTATATTATACTTCCAGACACTTAAGTGGTGTCGTGGATGACACTCATATTAGCACCCTTCAGTAGCATTTGATCTCCCCAAATACATCTTCTCTAGCCATCGGGAATCAATATGAAGCGGAATCCGATGCTAAAAACAATTCTTTCCCCAATCAATGAGATTCCAGCCATAATTGCTAAAGATAGTCCTATAAAAAATTGCAAGGAAAAAAAGAAAACTTTTTTTCTCTTCATTACCAATAGTGAGTACAAAAGACACCAAAAAAAAAAGGGAACAAGGAGAAGAACAGGAAAGAACAATAAAATGACAGAAAAAAGAACAGGACCCATTCGGTCACTAGCTTTCCTGTAGCGTTCCCACAAACTCTTGTTACATAGCGTAGAGCAGAGCATAAGGTGAGTACAATCTATAGATTCCCGAAGATTACATAGTCTACATCATGAGTCAATAAGTACTTTTATGAAATGTAAATACCTAACAAGGCAGTCATGATCAGTAGCAAGGCGGAATTCTGCTAGAGCTCTCATTCTAAGGAAAAAGGGAGGGGGAGGGTAAGATGGAATGAAAGAAATCAATAGAAAATTATACCGGACAGACCAAAAGTGTGTGTGTCCATAAAACATTTGAAAATTTAACACAGAATCAACTAATTAGCTTACCAGAGAGCAATTTGAACCAAAATGATTTCCACTTTTGAAAGCTTTGTTTCTACCAAGAGCTTCGAATGTCACCCATAGATGAGGCTATCTAGTGCAAAATATATCGAAAACTATCAAAAGGTAATACATTTGTTCTGAAGAGCCAGATACTCAGCAATTATTCAGGTATGATGATTAAAATCTACAACCAATAATTATATTTCAATGTGGTTCAGCAAAAAAGGAAAGGTCAATAGTACGATCACTTATTAAATCGCACCAGTATACGTTTTTTTTTCATATTATCACTGATGGTGTCGATTTTCCTCTTCCATATTGTGTCTGTAAAAATTTCCAGATACATAAAAGGTTGTTCGTAAATAAAAATTAATATTTCAAAAGGAATCTTGACAGCAAAATGCAACACAACTTGATTTTTGCGAATAAAATATATTGTAGCAGTACTTTGCATGCTTGAAAATTCAGTCTTTTATGCACAACTCAATACATTGCCGTACGTGAAATATCTAATTGTCACGATGCATTCATCATAGAAAGGTTTAGACTGGAAGCAAATGTTTTTCGGATTTCAGTATATTTTCTTTGGATGTCTTCACCTGCCACTTCTTTGTCTATCCAAAAAGCTTTTTAAGTTTCTAAAAATTTGAGGTGCCAATGCAAAATGTTTTTCCAAGATAGAGGACTTTTTATACCGGAAATGAAACTTCTTTTGCACCGTACTGACGAATTTTGCTTCGGAGTTTTATCTTACGCATAAAACTTTACTGGTCACACACGCACTTCTAGTTTATAGATTTAACACTATTCTTTTTTCAAATAAAAATGAAGCACGTATATATACGAATATTAACTAAATTTAAGATCCAGAAGTGCCATCTATGGGTCAGTTTTAAAGCTATTATTATAATCGCATAAAAAAGTTACCGTTCGTGTGAAGCATTTTGGTCCAAACTGCAATGACGCAATCGTTTTAGTTCATCAGTTGATGTTATATTACATTAATAAAAAGTGTGACTATTAATCTACCCTAAATCACATATATATTTCATTTAAATTTCTTCTATTTCAATCAAAATACGACATTTTCATTTATACATCAGCAAAACATTTGGATAATGAATTCTATATTCTTCATCATTATCCAAGAATTATCACGTACATACAGTGCTCAAAAACATTAGAGGAGCGCATGAATTTAACTAAATTACGCAAATATTTCTTCTGATAACTAAAGTAAAACAAAACATCCATAATCTAAAATACAGCATAAAACAGAAGAAGAAAATTTCATACAAAAGTCAACGCTCATGGAGTCAAAAACCAGAAAAAGGAATTAAGTGCAGAAATCGTGATTTCGGTAGAAACTGTTGTTTTCTTTGTCTCAATTGTGAAATTTAACGTTTCGGCTGTTCTTCTAAGAAAAGGGGATTAGATGATATCGATTCTACGAAGCAGGGCATGTTCGATAATCGTTAGGACAAAGTCGTACACTGATTACAACTGTAAATAAAAACCGATATATCCTCTAAACAGCTCGCCGAAACAAAACAGCCAATACGACGTGGATTCAAAGACAGTTTCTTTTGGCAACATGACGAAAGTGTTCAAGCCAAACAATCTGAAATGGGCTTCATGAGGGTGGTATGCATGCATGTAGGCCAATGGTGTGTATTAATTGACAGCAAGACATGGTGTGGCCCGAAGAAAATGGGCTGTTTATCATGAAGATTGGATGCAACGTGATTGGAATCAAATGCTGTTTATAAATGAGTTCGGATTTAGTTTAGAGTGTGACACAAGGCGTGTTTTGGTATGGCGTGATGAGTCCTTAAAATCACCCAATATTCCTTCAGGAAAGATCACATTACAGATTTTTATGGTATGGACTTATATAAGCATAGGCAGACTTACTGACACGCATATCATACGGAATGGAAATGTAACGGCTCGAAGATATGCAAACGACATCCTAAGACCCCATGTGTCGTCCCTTACAAGGCAGACATTGATGATTCCTTCCTTTTAATGCAGGAAAATGTCAGAAATTATACAGCTCATCTTGTAAAGAACTTTTTTGAAATTGAAACAATACAGTACATGGAGTGGCCAGCGTGTTTTTCTCACCCAATCCAGTATGCTTGGAGCTCATTCAGACGACTCCTTTATCCAGGTCACTGCCTTCGCTTATTGTCCGGGACGTGGAGATAGCACTTCTTGAAGAGTGGAACAGCATTCCCCAAAGTCTCATTTATACCCTCATCGCATCCATACTAAACAAGTTAAGGTATCCGACTACGTTCAGAACCGGGATTTTAAAAAAGCGCATAAATGGATAATTTTTATGATATTTAGTGTCACTCAGATTAGAATACTTACATAAAATTGCTTTAAGGACATTTTGAAAAAAAATATTTATTTAAATATAATATTTTGGCAAAAAATTAACTTAGAAAAATCTTTTTTCCAAATGTTCTCCTTTTGTAAAAAATGGTTCTATAATAATAATATTTTGCCTGTATATAGCTTAGACCTCTCTACATAGGCTCAACTGGAATGTTTAAAAAATTCACATTATTTTAAGATTTACCACCAATTGAAACAATTATTGGCGGGTTTTTTTCTTAAAATTACTTCCCTCTGTTGTCGTAAAATAGGAATATATATAAACCCACTTCTAAATTATATATTTCAAAAATTCTAGTTGGACCTCTGTAGAGAGTTCTGAGGTATATGCAGGCAAAATATTATTATAATAAAAGCATTTTTCACAAAGGGAGAACATTTTGAAAAAAGATTATTCTAAGTTAAGGTTTTGCCAAAATATTGCATTTAAATAAATTTTTTTCGTCAAAATGTCCTTAAAACAATTTTATGCATATATTCTAATCTAAGTGACACTTAACATCATGAAAATTATCCATTTATGTTCTTTTGAAAAACACGGTTCCAAATGTAGTCGGATACCTTAAAGGCAGTCTTAGCAATTCGGGGGGGACCACGCACCATATTAAACCTCCTGTATATCTTGGCCCGAAACAACATTTCTTCGAACATTTGGCAATGTTCTTTATGCCATTCCAAAGAATTAAAGCTCCTGTATAATGCCAGAAATTATACAACGCGTCTTGTAGAGAACCTTTTTGAAGTTGAAACAATACAGCTCATGGAATGGCCAGCATGTTTTCCTGACCTAATCCGGTATGCCTGGGACTCTTTCGGACGACTCCTTTAGCCAGGTCACTGCCTTCGCTTATTGTCCGGGACGTAGAGATTACACCTCTTGAAGAGTGGAACAGCATTCCCCAAAGTCTCACCGATACCCTCATCGCATCCACACTAAACAAGTGTGAGGCAGTCTTAGCAATTCGGGGGTAGGGGGACAACGCACCATATTAAACATCCTGTGTATCCTGTCTCGAAACAACATTTCTTCGAACATTTGGTAATGTACGTTAGGCCATTCCAAAGAATTAAAGCTCCTATACAATTGTTTTTTGCTTCTTTTTTTCTGTATTGAGTTTTGTTACATCTGTACTCTTCATTTTACGCCCATGCAGGCATATTGCACAACGGTTTCTTCATTTTTTTACTTCCTTCACTAATTCTTTTTATTTTTTGAGCAGTGTAATAATGAAACAGAAAACGGTTTTTAATATTGTATGTATATTTATGCTTACATAACACATGAATTTGTCAACACAACAACTGACATTACAAGATCATGGAAATCGTTTTTTTTTTTCAGCAACATGAAAATCGGAGCTAAAGTACGCCTCGATACGCATAAAAGTAAGAACAATTACAGTTTAACCTACTTACAAAAGCTTTGGGACATAAATGGCATAAAAAATATGTATAATTTATTTGATAATAATTTACGTCACTATTGGCAGCAAACCTTCCTAATTTTGACCCCCGGGGAAGCGAAGAGGACGACATCTGAACCGGCCCTCCCTTCTCCTCATTTCCTTACCACACTATCGGGAGAACTTTAATCCTCGAAAACTGTAACGTGCTTTAATCCCTCTACACGGTGAGTCTTCAGTGTCATTAAGACTTTAAAACATCGGCCACGAGCTCGGGACCATGAACTCTCAATTACCAAAGTCACTATATAATTAAAAACGAAAGTAAAACAAGCGAACTTCTTAGAACCTTATTTTCAACTGAAGAATAACGTTACAATTTTTTTTTTTTGCGACGAGAAAACTAATGTACAACGAGTGTATATCTTTCCATAATCAGTGAATAACTACATTTTTACGTTAAAATCTTCAAAAAATTAGTGAATAATTATTTTTACATTGGAGTTCAAAATGGAGAGATTTTTTTAGATTTTGTCGATTATGTTTGGAACTACTGAACAGTTTTTGATAAAATTTGCTATGCATATAGGACTGATATATAACGCTAAAAATAACCATTCAACAATTAAAACACATGCATGATCGAACGTAACACTCATAGAAATCGGAAGGTACGAAATACCTGTTGCAGAATATAATTAAAAAAATGGTTAATTGTGGGATATGGTCCACTCTTTCAAATAACAGGCCGTGATTTTTATACCAGAAATAAGGGAATTTATGAATTTTCGGGGCATTTAAGCCCAGTCCTTCAGCAACTCTGTTTTCAAGCCTTGAGTGGTTCTTGGGTGGTTTCAGTTGCCCTCCTCGGAATGTCTCAGGCATGCTCAATATGAATGAGATCTGGAGATCTAGCTGACCAATCCGTTTGGCGAATATCCTCACTTTCCAGAAATTCATCGAGCACATCAGATCTACATGCCTCGCGTTGCCATCCGCTGAAATAAAATCAGGGCTAACTGCACCCGTGAAAAGGCAAACATACGGCACCAAAACCTCATCCCTAGACCTCACAGCAGTCACAATGCCTCTAGCAAAGACATAGTGGAACGTTCGGCCATCCAAAGAGATGCCTGCCCAAACTATTAAGCTTCTACTATTGTAATGGTCGATTTCTCGGACATTGGAGGGTAGATAGCGGATCCCTAGCTCTCTCCATATGAAAGTATGCAGAAAATACATCGGAGAGAGCCAGGAATCTGTCCATTAAAATCTGTCTAGAAGTTTTAGAGATAATCGACAAAATCTAAAAAATCTCTTAATTTTGAACATCATTATATGTTCCTTATATGAATTCCATAGTATCACAACAAAGGAGCAAACTGTATAACAATCATCAACTCGCCTATAAAACAACAAAAGATGGAACAATCATCACATAATTTAACACCAACAATTAATTTTCTCCTGAAATATGTGAAGACTTTCTGGAATGAGGACAATATAAATCTAATAAAAAATACTTTGTATTTACACGAAAAATATATATAAATAAGTATTCATCTGTTCTTCAAAACATGGAAACGTATTTTCGAACCAAATGTTCAAAGTGGAATGAATAATAATCAAGTGATGAAAGATAAACAATTGAAAATGCGAGTGTCAGATAATTTCAGCTTACCATATTGCCCAGACGCAAAAGTTGTTTTAATAATAGAAAACAAAAATTCGTCTGTGATCGATTTTACCATCGACACTAACAGTCCTCTGACTTTAAAGATTGAACCTGCAACGGGATGTATCAATGTCGGAGAAGAGGTATTTAATATTTAGTTAAATAACACAAATAACCCATAGTTAGTAAAAAATAAAATGTAATTTTTTAATCTTTTTTTGTTCGACTTAATGTTTTTACCATGTTACAATTTTAGTACCACAATTGTATTTAATAATTTGATGAAATTTCTTTCTCGAAAATAATTCCTCGTTTTATAAAAAACTAGCCGTTACCCACCCGCTTCACTGGGTATTTCACGATGTTGTATATATGTATACTGTTTACATATATATTAATTATTGATATCTAGCATTAAGAATTCGATTGTATTGAAAAATATATTTATAGTTGTTACACTCTCGCCCCTTGATATAAAAAGAACACAAATTATAATATCTTATTTCCATTTATATCTAAAATAGAAAGAGAAAGATTTTTTTCTCTCACTTAACCTAATAATCAAGTGGATTTCCACCAAAGCAACTTTCAGTGGATCTCTACTCCATAAAATAAACATGCGTGCTAAATTTCAAGTGTAAATCTAACAGAGCAAAAACGGAATTTTTATCATCAATACCTTGTTGAGAGCACTCTTACCGGATTCCAATTCAACAAAAGAAGCATGCAAACCAAATTTTATTATTGTAGTCTTAGCAGTTCGAAAACGGGAATTTTGTCTATCAATACGCTCCAATAACTCTCCCCGCTTCCCCCTGGAGTTGATTTCTGTAAAATCCATTCTTAGTGGAACTCTATTCAACTAAAGAAAAAGGCTCAACAAATTTCAAGTAAATGAGTTAAATTCAAAAAGTAGGAATTTTTCTATAACATGCCTTAATACCTCGCAAACTCACTCCTTTGGGGGTCCGTTTTCGCAAAAACTTTGTAAAAGGAACTTTATTCCATGAATGGAACATACCTTCTAATTTTCAAGCAGGTGGTTCTATTAGTTGAAACGCGGAAATATTTATCTATTACGCCCCTTATTCACCCTCAGTGACCCTTGGGGATCAATTTTCCCCAAAACTATTTTGTAGCGGATCTCTACACCATGAAAGGAATTAGCTTACCAAATTTTAAGACTGTACGTCTAATAGTTTAAAAATGGAAATAATTATCTATAACGCCCCTTAAGTCCCCGCAACGCCACTTAGGAAACGATTTACATAAAACCCATCTTATGACAGATCACTACTCAGTGAATGGAATCTGCTAACTCAATTTCAAGATTTTACGTCTAATAGTTTAAAAAAGGAGTTAATTGCCTATAACGTCCCTTAATTCTCCACAACGCCACTTGGGGTCTATTTTCACAAAACCCATTTTGCAGCGCATCTGTACTCTATGAAAGGAATCCGCTTACCAAATTTCAAGACTGTACGTCTAATAGTTTAAAAATGGAAATAATTATGTATAACGCCCCTTAAGCCCTCTCAACGCCACTTAGGAAACGATTTTCACAAAACCCATCTTATAGCGGATCTCTACTCAATGAATGGAATCAGCTTACGAAATTTCGAGATTTTACGTCTAATAGTTTAAAAAAAGAAGTTAATTGCCTATAACGCCACTTAATTCTCTACAACGCCACTTGGGAGTCGATTTTCACAAAACCCAATCTGTAGGGGATCTGTACTGTATGAAAGGAACCCGCTTACCAAATTTTAAGACTGTACGTCTAATAGTTTAAAAATGGAAATAATTATCTATAACGCCCCTTAAGTCCCCGCAACGCCACTTAGGAAACGATTTACATAAAACCCATCTTATGACAGATCACTACTCAGTGAAGGGAATCAGCTTACGAAATTTCGAGATTTTACGTCTAATAGTTTAAAAAAGGAGTTAATTGCCTATAACGTCCCTTAATTCTCCACAACGCCACTTGGGGTCTATTTTCACAAAACCCAATTTGCAGCGGATCTGTACTCTATGAAAGGAATCCGCTTACCAAATTTCAAGACTGTACGTCTAATAGTTTAAAAATGGAAATAATTATGTATAACGCCCCTTAAGCCCTCTCAACGCCACTTAGGAAACGATTTTCACAAAACCCATCTTATAGCGGATCTCTACTCAATGAATGGAATCAGCTTACGAAATTTCGAGATTTTACGTCTAATAGTTTAAAAAAAGAAGTTAATTGCCTATAACGCCACTTAATTCTCTACAACGCCACTTGGGAGTCGATTTTCACAAAACCCAATCTGTAGGGGATCTGTACTGTATGAAAGGAACCCGCTTACCAAATTTTAAGACTGCACATCTAATAGGTTAAAAATGGAAATAATTATGTATAACCCCCTTAAGCGCCCTCAACGCCCCTTTTAGGTCGATTTTCGTAAAAATCATTATGTAGGGAATCTCTACTTTATGAAAGAAATCTGTGTACCAAGTTTCATGACTGTACATCTAATAGTTTAGTAATCGAAATAATTATCTATAACGCCCCTTAAACCCCCGTAACGCCCCCTTGGGGTTCGAACTTTGCAAAATCCGTTCTTAGCTGAAGTCTACTCCATGAAGGGAACCTACCTACCAAATTTCAAGTCTGTAGGTTTAATAGTTCCGGAGATATCGTGATTAGTCAATCAGTGAGTCGCTTTTCTCCTTTATATATATAGATGTACAAGATTCGAATTACTATTTAATTTCAAAGGGTAATATGTGTTTGAATATTGTTTATATTTTCATCCCTCTAGAGAAATTTAACATCCCTGAGACTTCTTATACCATGAAATGTAATAGCAAATAAACGTTTTCTACTTTAGAATTTTATATTATCGTTAATTATAGTTTAGTATTTCACATTTCACTTAAGCTTCAACATTAATTTCTCTCTCTATCTTTAGATTTTATACCATCAAAACTAATATTGTAATCAATCTATTAAACCTACCAATATGAAGACAAACATAAACAGAAAGAAGCTACAAAAGAGGTCATTGACCGCCTTTCCTTTAACGAGGTAATTCTCTGTAGGAATTCCCGATTCCTGCTTTCATGAATGATAGGAGGAATCCATTACCTTTTCTCAAAATAAAAGAAACACCTTAGATCAGTGGCGCACACAAGGGGGGGAGGTGTAATAGGGGTCCAGACTCCCCAAAAGCCCTTGATTTTTTTTCCGATTGATTATAATTTAAAGTATATAGTACTTAAAATTTAATTAATTACTTGCTATTAATGATTAATTTTATTAATTAATGCTAATTATTTATTCAAAAGGTAGTTTTTTTACTGTGTTCTGTTCCCGAAAATCGACAAAATGAAAAGGAGCATGATACAAGAATGGTGAACTTTCGACCCCGGACTCCCCCCTCCCTTGAAAAATTCCTGTATGCGCCACTACCTTAGATTTATAAAGAATCCTTTATTAGTATGGTGTGTAGGATAACCTTTGGCAGGTAATACAGATTCGATTTATACAAGTGCTGAATAAAGTTTAGAAGATTATTGTACCATTCTTCAAGGAGATATTATGAAGGTTTTGAAAGAGATGTCGTGGAGGATATCGATTCCTAAATGAACGCTCTAAAATATATCCTAACGGTTCAATTATTTTGTGGTTGGGTGAGTGTGCGGGCCGGGGTAGATGTTTAACTTCCTCCTCGAATTCATCAAACCATTAATGATCCAGTCCCACAGCATAGATAGGGGCATTGTCATTCTAGAAATTCCATCTCCTACAGGAAACAAAGTTTGCATCATAGGATGGGCCTGGTTAGCTAAAATTTATCTATACTTCTCTCCAGTGATCCTTCCTTTCGGATTATGATTGGTACAGCTGAAAACCACGAAATGAGTGCCCATATCATGACAGATGCATCTCCATGCTTGAAAATTGGAAGTAGGCAATCACGATCATACGCTTGTGCAGATGTCCTCCATATGTGTACCTATTCTTTTGCGGAGAAAAGTATGAAAGACAATTCGTCATACCATATTACTCTTGTCCACTTACCAATCGACCAGGTTTTGTGAGTGTGACACCACTGTAAACGACATTTGGTATTAACATCTCTGACAAGTGTCTCGGGCATTGTTGCTCTGCCGTAAATGTTGTTTATGTAGGTGGATTCTTACTGTTATCATTGACACTGGAAAATCCAAATACTAATTGAGCTCTGTGGTCATTTTTGCAACAGTTGTTAGTTTTTTTAGACATTACAATCAGCTTGCATGCAAAGAGCCGTTGGTCTCTTTTACTGAGCTTCTCTTTCCATCTCTTATCTCACTTTGCCAAGATTGTCTTGCCACACTATGTGTATGATGTCATAACTTCAGCCATCATACCTCTAGAAACGCCTAAAACTTGGGATATTTCGGTCGCGTCAGTGAGTGAGGGAATATTAACGTCGCACTGTTCAGCTACACGAGAGCTTTTGGCGAGGGACCACGTAGTTATGAACCACGGTCAAGTGACGTGGACGACACCTGAGCAGGCACCCCTCTCTCCTAACTACCACACTACACCAACGGGAAGACGTTTGAGCTCTCGACAGATTTAACGTGCATCTCTCCCCTACACGGTGGGTCTTCAGTGCTACTGGACTCGAACTCATGACACGCTAGCCACGATCCAATACTTTGGCTACCGTGGCCACAAGGGATATTTCAGTCGGACTTGCTCTAGCTAGACGGGTTCCTACAATTTGGGTTCTTTGAAAATCTGAGTGGTGCAACATTTAACGCTTTTGAAAAAATTCTAAGACTTACAGAACTTTAATAAAGCTACCTCATAGTACCGAAATATACACATTTTTATTTATAAATAAAATTGATTGCTATTGTTGTATTTTAATACTTTCAAAGCGCATTAAATATGTCCCTTTTATTGAAAGGTGTTTACATTATTTTGGTAACCACCTGTATGTATTCATACTTAAGATTCAAGTCAAGTGACAAAAGACTTGCCCCCATCCCTTCAAGTAGAAAGCTGGTATTAGTATTTTAAATAATTTGAATAAAAGTTTCCGACTGATCTAGTGTGATAGGGAGGTTCCTGGTCGAGCCCTGTAATTATTTTCATTGGAAATCTCTTATTTCTTGAATTTTTTTTCTCCTGAAATTTTTTGATGTGTGTGTGCAAGGGCTATTTTTTTAAATACCTAATTGGCTCTTGCGATACACATACCCCAGTTTGACAATCATTGCTATATCAGTTGTACAATGTATTGACAACTCTTTGAAAAGGTAGTTCAGAAATTTTCTTTCATGTGTATGTACTAATATCAAGCTGAAAGATGTGCTTTACTTTCAGCTAAGCAGCTTAGGATTAGAGTAAGACAGATCAAGAAAAATGAAACTTATCTGATCTCAGAAACTACTGATATAACAATTAGTACTCATTTGTAACTAATCTCTCCCCTCATTCAAAACGTAATGCATTATTTACAGGTTGACAATAGTTAAATTTTATGTTCTCAAATTATGATTTCAGAAATAAATAATTAATAAAAAAAATTATTACATTACACAACATGCCAAACTGAAAGTTGGTTTACTGCCCTTGTTTTTATAGCAAGCTTAACTCTCCATATGACCTTTAGCTTATTATTGTTAATAAATCACAAATCAAATATTTTTTAAATGACTTACTTTATATTTCTTTATAAATCTCTCTCTCTCTCTCTCTCTCTCTCTCTCTCGTTTGGTTGTTATAATTCTTCAATTATAACATTAGATTACTTTATACATATATATATAAATCGTCTGTGTGCTTTAATATACATCTGTAACTGCAACTAAAAATAGAATTTGTGAAAAAGAATGATTCCAGAATTCGGATACTGTCTTGGAATTATAGCATAAATTTGTGTTATGCATTTTTGTTGCATTGTATTTGTTGAATAAAGAATGTGCTGAATAAATTCTACACTAGAACTTTATTTGATCTAGACAAGTTCGTGAAGTATTGAGAGCAATTACTGTCCTTTAACTCTAACTCAGTGGCGCAACAGCCCATGAGGGCCTGCTGTGCCCATTAGACGCTGAGGTGCACGAGCAGATGTCCCGTTCAGGTGGTTAGTCTGAAGCGAGACCCCCAGTGTTTAAGTCCCCAAGCAATCTTGGTACGCATTTATCGACCTACTGCGGTAGGGATGAAAGGCTGAGTCGACCTGGCCCAGCTCGGGAACAGAACCCGAACCTGTGGTGTGGAAGCACGATACTTTACCACTCGATCACTGGGACTAATCTTTAAATTTAGTAATATTCTCTCAATAGTATTGATTAATAATTTTGAATTATTCTAATATTTATAAATTAAATAAATTTACAAAAATATTAACATTAAATAAATGATTAAAACTTTATTTTTTTATATTTAACCATTTTCTTAAGTATTTTATTAGTCTCTGAGGAAACTATTTGAAATAATATACACAAACCACAACAGCATTTGAAAATCTGTACAGATAGCGATTGACAATAGGTTATTTTGGAAATCAAGCCCTCGAACACATACAATAAAAGCAAAATAAATTCTATAACAAATTTTCTGAATTTTTAAATTAAATTGTGCATTTTTGTTCATAAAATTTTTAATATTTTAGAAAGAATTTTAATTTATAATCTGTGATAAAAAGAATTCGGTTTTTCTCATAAATAATTCTACAGGAATTTTTATCAATTAAGCCGATATTTAACAATAAAAAATGAAAAAGAAATACACGTACTTCACACACAGCGTGTTTTTTAACATTCTTTTATAAGTTTCACTTGTATATAACGGAATCTTTAAACCCTATTTTTACCCACTTTAAAAGGTCAGATTAATTCAACATTTTGCACACTACACTTATCAAGGACCGATGACAATACAATAATTTCTTAATTTTGTTCCATTGTCCTGAACAAGATAATCAGGAATAATGATTTCCAGATTTGGTGACTAATTCATTATACCATTTCCAGATTTGGTTAATAAAGATTAAAAGTAACCCTACAGACGAATGCGCTTTTTTGCGTCCGCAAAACATTTCTTATCATAATATAAACAATTGTCCTGTGTTTCTGAAAATGGAAATTAAAAAAAAAAAAAAGACTCGCGCATGTGAAAAAAAATAATTTGTTCTAACTCAGGAATAGGCAAACGTTTCCGATCGCGGGCCATAAATTTTAAAAA
Organism: Trichonephila clavipes; assembly: GCA_019973935.1. Classification (NCBI taxonomy): domain Eukaryota; kingdom Metazoa; phylum Arthropoda; class Arachnida; order Araneae; family Nephilidae; genus Trichonephila; species Trichonephila clavipes. The sequence goes on along the minus strand of BMAU01017213.1, from coordinate 3,103 downwards.
AACAACTTTATGAATAAGTTTTTGTTTAAAAAACTCACAAAATACATGCTTTTAATGTAGATCGAACTAAAAAATGGAAAAATAAATTATATTTTTTTAAAAAAACTACAAAACGCGCTTTTATAGTGAACAGAACTAAAAAGTGAAAAAATAATTCTAAATATAAGAATAAAATGATTTAGGAGAAAATTAATGCCATTGTGTGTGTGTGTGGTAAAAGAGTGGTGTGCGTGTGTTTTGTACTAAATTTTTACACTAACTCAGCATTTTGGAATAGAACTAGTAAGAAATTATAACAATTGATGTAGAGTACCCCACGCTTTTATCCAAATGACATTATAATTTTCTCGTTAATCAATTTATTCTTATATTAAGAATTATTTTTTTTACTTATTAGTTCGATTAACCATAAAAGCGCGTTTTTTTTTTTTAGTTTTTTAAACTATAATTTATTCAGATAAATATTTTTTTTCAGGTACGTATATCAGTAAGTCGACCCAAAACTTTACTCGCTACACAAATCAATGAACACCTAACTTTCAAAGTCAAGTATTGTTGTCACAAGAAATCTGAAAACTCGCGAAATACTCATTTTTCTCAAAATGGAAACGAGCAAACGTATACCATCCATAATAAGATAACAAGAGGAAACCATCAAAGCAAGAAGAATCCCTGTGGCTGCACGATATGTAACTATGCATTCAATAATGAACCATTTCACCACACATATGATAACTCAAAAACTCTGGATTCATTGATCAGCGATAAAAAGAAAATTAATAAACCTCAAAGTGATCCCAAAACACAAAGGAAACGCCGACACTCTTTCACAATTTATGAACCATTTGTAGGTGAACCATCTAATCGCAGGGAAAACATAGAAAAATGCCTTGCTACGCGTACTCAACACCATTCACCATTGAAGCATACTCCTGGTGATAACTGGAATGTATCTGCTATTAAGAAATATATTCAAGATCTTAAAATCAAAAAAGCTCTACTAAAGCAAGATAATGATGACAGCGGCAATGTGAACAGCTCTAGTAGATATTCTTCAAGTGAACGCTCATTATCCATAGAACAAGATATGAAGATTACGAATCAGGTGGAAAATTCTGAAATTCGCAGCAGGCACACAAATTGTGATAGAGATAATGATGAAAAAAATAACGATATAAATTTTCAAGAGCATCTGGTTTATATTCATCCAATGTCGAATTACTATAATCAAGATTTTGATGAGAATATTTCAGTCAAATCCAACGATACAGTGTGCTTTTTTAGAGAAGTAAATAAACATTTCAAGAACAGATACAAAAATAAGAAATCAGAAGTTAAAATGAAAAAAAATCTAAGCTACGCCAAGACGACATTTAAATGCCCTCTAAAATTCACCTACATTTTTCTCATATTTTTGTTATTCATTATTTTTGTAATATTTCTTGTAAATAAAGGATAAATGTTGTATCAGAAATATGTTCTGGTTATTGTTTTATTAAGATATATGACTACCCACACAAAATTCGCCGTTCCGGTGAAAATTTTCGAAATTTCTTTTATGGATTTATTTTATAGACCATACATTTAAGATTCCAAACATAATTCCATCTTTGTTTCTAGGATATCTAGAGCAGAGTTATAGCAATAAACCGGAAATGGAGTTTACAAAACCGGAAGCGGATCCCTATGCAAAATATTTTTTAAGATATTGAATTAAAATTTTCAGAACAATTTTTATTTAGTTCTATCTATGTTATGAATCAAAATCTAATCTCTGTGTATATATTTATGTACTTTATTGTTTTTTATGAAAAAAATCATTAATTTTTTAAAAATCGGGATTTTGCATAAATTTTGGCATATTTAAAAAACTTTCAAAAGTATTGCAATTTTTGTAATTTCTATTTTATATAAGAATGTTATTTATGTATAGCACAAATATTATTTGAGTACATTTATTAGAATTATGTGTAAAAGATCGAACAGCAATTTTTCATCAAAATGTCACTAAAAACGACAATTGTTATAGTCTATAAAACTCTCCAGAAAACAACAAGAGGGTAAAAAAAATGTCCGAATTAGTTAAACATGAAGCTAAAGAGAGCTTGAGCTATAAATATGGTAAGTTTAAAAAATTTACATTTAGTAGAAAATTTTTCATATTGTAATAAAATCTTTAAATGCATTTTCTGAGAAACTGTTTTTCAGTTGTTTGCTTCTCGGTAAAGTTCATTACAGGATTTCTTTTGAAGATATTGAATTTAAATTTTCCGAAAATATTTTATTTAGTTTTGTCTGTAATACAAACCATCATCGAATCTCTGTGCATATATTTATGTATTTTATTGCACTTTTTGTGAGAAAATAATATTAGTTTTTTGAAAAAAAAACTGATTTCTTGCATAAAAATTGACATATTTCAAAAACTTCCAAAAGTATTACAAATATTACAGCTCTAAGCACAGATAATGATGTTATTTATGTACTGTATAAATATTATTCGAATATATTAATTAGAATTTTCAATACAAGGTTTACCGTAACTGCAATTTTTCACTAAAATTTCACTCAAAATTCCCAATATATCCAAAATTATTTTTAATTTTGTGGAAATTGTACTTTAATTACAGTTTTATGCCCCATTTCAAATTGAAAAAAGTGTTTATTTAGTTGAAAATTTATATATTTCAAAAAAAGTGCTCCAAAGGTAGTCGCATACCTTAAATGCAGTTCTCAATTGCTAAAACTTATAATACTTCATAATTTTTAAGTATCACATTTAATAATAACTTCTTATTATAGCTGCAAAATATCACGTGGCATTAATTTTCTTATCAGTAAGATATTCCTCGGCAAATATTAGATTAAGAACACATGCAGGGATGGCTTAAGACTCTTTGTAGTCTTGGGGCCCTATGCAAAAGTAGGCCCAACCTGAGATCTTTACTAGTAGACAGTACATAGCATGCATTGTCAAATACTCGTTCAAACGGTAATTTGAAACAAATAAATGTGCACGACTCACAAATTTTAGAAACCTAAGCACAAACCGTCTCGACTGATGGCCGCATTTCAACTGAATGAGCTGAATGATTGTAAGTAG
>BMAU01017210.1:275000-372500 GCA_019973935.1 Trichonephila clavipes | reverse complement strand
GGTGATTTATTATCTACGTTATGTGTGTGTGTAAATAAATAAGATGAAAATTAATTCTGAAGATGTTTTTCCTGAGACCCCTGATATCCAAATGCACCAATACCAATTAACAACGTCACACACATACATCAGGATATCGACTTTCTAAATGTATTCCGATATAATGTAGATAAGTACACTTGTTTAAAGATATAAATATTAAATGGAGGTCTTCCATCTTAACAAATAGCTATGAACTTACGTTTCTTAATCTTTGCAAGTTATCCGGGTAATAATTTTCTTTTAAATAAGAAAATAATTTAACTAGATTCATTTATTTTTTCATTTGATTAATACCAAGGGTGTCAGTACTTGGTTATGAGCAAAGCAGTTGAAAATTTGTTACGCGTAGTATTAAATGTATACATCTTCTAGTAGACGTATCCAATAATTTTAGACACCAATGCATCATCTTTGAACTATCGCATTGCATTCTGCACATTTCTGTGGACAGCATATACTAATATGTGTCAGTAAAGCATTTTGGATAATGTAGTTATACGATATACAAGAGAGTGCCATACAGCCAAACTAACTTTAGTATAAAGGCAGGGTGCTTATTATTATCAACAGCAAATGAAATACTGCAATATATAATAATTCCATTTAAAAACAAAGTAAAATGTAATTTTGAATCGGACATCATTATTCTCTATGCTCAGTATTGTATAAACTATTGTAACACAATTCAGATACAAAACATTTGTAACTTTTTATAATTTCAGTTATCATATAGTAGATTAGAACCCCTTAAAAGCAGTATACAAAATTAATACTTATGTTACTACTTTGTATGATTTATAATTAAGATCACCTATTGTAGCTTTAGCGTCAAAGTGCATTATTATTGCATTCAGTACATTATTAATGTATAATGGGGGCGCGATAAAAATTGTGATTGAAAAAGGGGGCGCCAGTATTGAAAGTTTGAGAAGCACTGATTTAAAAGCTTTCTTTACAACCACCTTTCTAACCGGAAAAAGTGACAAATGTCTATTAAATACATTAGAAAAGTTAATTTTGTCAAAAGTTTTATTCATGAATAATAAAGTGCAATTAATCTGTAATAGGTTCATTAATTTTCTCAACATTAATATTGAATTTATTAACTAGATAGTTAAGAATGTCTTTAATAATGTGTACTGCATGACAAACCTTTAAGGAATCATTATTTAAGGATTCATATAACAATGCAATTTCATGTTTATTAAGACCAAGCATAAAGTACTTGATCTTCTTGATATTAAAGTTTTTTTCAAAATCATCAATAAGAACTCTAATATTGTCATTTAATGAATTTTTATCTCTATTTTTTCTTTTAGTTCTATTACTTCTAGATTTTTTTAGAAGTATTGTTTAATTTATTGGCATTATAAAAAAATTATTTATTATTATTCTGTAACATTATTTGCAAAGTATTTTTAGCAAAATACAAAACATTAAGGCCATATGGATAGATTGTATTAAAACTCCTAATAAAGTGGTTTTCCCACCATAATCTGTGCTTAGTAATTGGAGTAATTTTAATGATAGACAGTTCAACATTTTTGATATATATATCTATGTATAAATGGATGTTTGTATGTATGAAATCGCATCACTCCAACGCCACTCAACCGATCACTATGAAAATTCGCATGTATATGTATTTTTTTGAGGAGATGGTTTTAGTGCTATCCTCTGTTGCATCTCTTCAACAGGTGGCACTACAGTATATCAACTTCTGCACCGTTCAATCAATCGCCAAGTTCCCAACAGGGTCATCAAAAATGATGCCAACTTGGCTCTATTGCCAACAATTTGCAGTTTCCATTGAATCGCCATTATAATGTAAGGAACGGTACTGCTTGCGAATCTTACATAAATACATAAAATCTTACATAAAATTTTAAAATAAAATAAATACAACAGAAAACATTATTAACGTATTACATATTCATATATAAATGATTTACACTATTTTAAGCGTCCATTACACAAAATTTGTAACAATGTGTTACTTTTGCTGAGAAGAGATCAGCTTAGGAAGGTGTTTGAAAAAATTGATCCACAAGAGAGTTACAGGGCGTTATAAATTAAAAAAATCATTTTTATCAGCTATTAAATCTTAATTAAACTCAGTGGTGCAAACAGCCTGTAAGAGTCAGTGCTTACTGTGCCCAACTCAGTATACGCGACCTTAGGCCCTCAGGGGCATGAACAGATGTTCCGGTCAGGTGGTCAATCTGACGTGTAACCCCCAGTGTTAAGTTCCGAATTCAGTTTGCTACTCATTTATTGACTCAGTGAAGGGATGAAAGGCTGTGTCAACCTTGCCAAGCCCCGGGTTTGAATCATGTACTTGTGGTGGGGAAGCGCGATGCACTATCCACTCAGCCACTGGACTTTCTGCAATTAGATCTGGTGACGAATCTGTACGGAACCTTTCCACTAATCTTCTTAGGCGTCTTTTTGGGGAATATAAATTCGCTTATATTCCCAATCAACTCCAAAAAGATGAATGGGATATGCAAAGTAGATAAGGTATTTAAGTCGAGCGTTGTAAGCTTGCAATATAGATGTGGAAGGCTATTAAGCCAGCAACTTTAACCTCAATCTTAGAGGATTCCAGGATATTAAGATAGTGAAGACGTATTGCGGCTATTCTACGGAAGTACCAGAAAGCTGATATAGCCAGTGGTAAATATCATTTACGTACGCTTAAAATAAGCGTTAGTTTAGTCAAATTAGTTAAAGTTAATGAAAGTTAAGAATTCGAGTGCGTGTATTTCTCGGACCTCCTATTTCGGTAGACCTTACTTGATCTTGAACGTAATTATTAATTAGTTGCATAATTCGTAATTTAATTTAGTATAAAGGTAAATCCCTTTAATTGACGTAACATAAAAGTATTATATGTTATTAGAGGTTTTTTTTTTGAGAATTGAAATAATAAATAATTATTATTATTATACAAAATGGCGCTTGGTGATTCTTTGCCTCAAATTAAGTTTGGTGTCCAGGGTGAGACCCAGGGGGTTCTCCACAATCTGCAGACTCAAAATTTAACAACTGAGGTTTTTTTTTGTTCAGCTGAGATATGCAAAACGTTTTCTTTTTGTTTCATTTGCATCTAACGTAAATATATTTCATTAAAAACTTCTTTATTCTTCAATATGTATTGTTTAATTTTTCCTTTCCCCATGCAAAGAAAGGATATGCCAGCTAATATATATATATTAACATTTCTTTCGTAAAATCAGAGTAGTAAAAAAGCTAGTTAAAAATGTATTAAGAAAGCAAATAGAAATTAAATACGGAATTCAGCTTGTAACTAACTTGTATAAGCTTCAGTTACCTAAGTTGGGTTAAATATGCTCTAAAGCTCCGATTTTTTCCTTTTTTTTTGCTCATTATTACCAGCAGAGAAATATATATGAACCTCTTAAAAATAAAAGAGGTTATATATATATATATATATATATATATATATGTTTTTTTGTGTATACGTGGGTATGTGCGAGCGTGCTTGTGTATAATACCGACTGCAATAAAATAAAATAAAATTATAATGCATTCCTTTTATGAGCAAGAATTTCATCACCATGTGCATTATTGTGATCCTATCTTAAATTTTTTTATTAATGTGTTCATATAATTTTTTTGACTGTAAAATTTAGTTATAATACATAAAAATAGGTTTGGTTTAAAACATACATAATCTCGCAAGTAAGATCTTCTTCTTTAAGATATTTACAATCCTCTTTCCCTTTCAATGAGTCCTTTTAATCGAAATCGTATTGACTTGTTTGTATTTCTTTTACGCTTATACTTGTTGCTAGTTACCTTAAAGTGATCCTGGATTGCTGAAAGCTTGATATCATTCGGAAAAACTAACAGAAGCCTTCAAAAACGTATTATAAACACTGAGAAAAAAGTTATTTTACAGTTGACAAAAAAGAGGGAAGATCTTTTAGAAAATCTGTTGAAGCTATCTTTTTTTCCTTTGAAAAAGTGGAAAAGAGAATGCGAAGCCCAAAAGCGACTCAAGTTAAAAGGTTCATTCTCCTTTCGTCCTTTTCCTGATAAGAACTGGCGAGTTTTTACCTTCACAAAAACAACTATTTCGTGGTAAAAAGCAAAAGAGGAAGAGAAGAGTTGAAAAAAAATCCGTTCTCTGGAAAATTGTGGACATTGTATAGTAAAGGAAAAGGAAAAGAGAAAAAAAAAATCGGGGAAAAAAACGAAGCAAGAAAAAAATCGAACGGAGAGAGGGACCTGAACTTACTTGCCGCAGGTTAAAGTTGATAAGGTACGACTTGAAGTTTCTTTAAAGATTGTAGAGTGAGGAGGCTAAATAACAAATGGAAAAAATAAAATGATTTCACTTGGAAGTTCGTTTAAAATCCTAACTGTTAAAAGACGAAGAGCTGACTTGGCTGGGATTATGTTTTTCAATGCCGTCTTTTACAAACAGCTTAGAAAAGAGAGTTAAAAAAACTCATTGCAGTGGAAGAAAATACTTCATTGGATCCTCTTAGACAGAAAAAAAAATCCGTGAAATGTGATCGAGGAATTTTTCCTTTATCCTTGGATTAAGAAAAAAGTTATATTTTCTAGAACTGACATTTATAGAATCAGCACAAACGAGTTTATACGTTCGAATAAACCGAATCTACTAAAATAACACGCCTAGTATGAAAGAGTTGGAAATGATGCAGCTCTAAAATCACTTTATCTTCTTTAAAACAGCTTTCATATGAAGTTTTGTTATAGGAAACTTTTCCAGTACTTTAACAACCGTTTCTGCTTTAAACTTTAATTGTTATTTATAATTATAGTTAGAACTAATAACTTTAAGTGCAACTCCCCACAAATATGTTTAATGTATTTCTTAGTAAGTGCTTGCTTCTCGAACAGTTTTCGCTAATTAAATATTTATTGCAATCGAGTTTCTGATTAAGCATAATCAGAAATTAAAAGAAATGACAAACTCTCAAATATTGAATTCGAAATTTTGGAAATTCGGAAGCTTTCCAGGTGGTTCTTCTCAAACATTCAAAATTTAATAGTTTCTGAAATTTGGTTTGGTAAAAGAGTAGTTTCTATTACCATTGTGTGTGTGCTAATTCCAAACAGTTTCTCTTTAAATATCTTCAAAAGGAATAGCGATAATTTAGCGAATAGATCAATTTTAAGTAGTTGTAAAATAAACGCACGTATTTCTAGGTTGTACTACACCCTTGATTATTGTGGTCCACTATTTCAAAGCTTCATTACTGATTAAGATAATTTGATTGAAAAGAGTTTCAAAAAATAATTGGTCTCAGAATGTATGTATTTGTTCTAGAGCAATTTTTTCTTGAAGATATAAGTAATAAATCTTTTGCCTTTTAAAATCAGATGAAGCATTAGGAATAACATAATGTAGCATGTAGCATGAATAGGATTAACATAAATAAATTAAATTTCCACTAAATGTTTTAAAAATCTAATTTCATAGTTCATGGTATTTTATCAACTAATGAAAAACTAATTGTTTTACAGTAATCAGGTGAAGGCATATAATAATAATTTTTTTAACTATAGAAAGCAATATTTTTCAACTTTTCAGTAATGAAGGGTACTTCCCATGTGGTTGCTGTCCTTTGACGATTTTCTTTAAACTTTATTTGCATACACGCCATTTAATATTTTAAATAATTTAGAATATATTAATTTACAGTAAGACCTGGTGTATAACTCTCATCTATACTTCCAAGCTGCCTTTTTGCACTTTTAGATATATTTGCTGTATAACGTGCACCCTCTGTTTCACAAAGAAACCTGAAATATATGTATGCAATATGTTTTGAAGTCATTTATTCAAAGTATTACTCCAAGTTTTAGAAAATAATGGTATATTTCTACAACTACAACCATTAACATTTGTAAGGAGATTCTAATTTCTTTTAAATAAACCGTATTTTGATTTATGTAGAAGGCTAAATTTTTTCTATATATATGTATAAGCTTATCTCTTTATATTTTTTTAATTTTTCATTTTTATACCCGACTTATTACTCGCAAACATAACTTTTCTATATTACTTTTTTTTGTTTTTAATGTGCGCGTTATACGCCGGATTTTACGCGGTAATTCATATATTTAACATTCAAGACGTTTCTAACGTTTCAAAGTCTCATTTTCAGCATTTGAATTAAAATGTTAAAAGTAAGTACAATATTGGTTTGGTTTAGCAAATCTTTTTTTTATTAATGTAAACAAAAATCTGAAGTTTATTGAGTTTTTTTTCGCTACGATAGCTTTGATATTGAAATGAGGAAGATAAAAACCAAAAAAACTATCATTTTCCTTTATCAGTAATAATTTTATACAGTACTAGAGGACCCGACAGACGTTGTTCTGCACACACATCTTAAATTCAAAATAACAGGATTTTGAATATTCGATACTGCGATCGTAGCGCGGTCTGCCGGATCCAATGTAAAACATTTCAAGATCAACAATTTATAAATAAAAAATTAATTAAATAAACATTTCTAAACCGAATTATAAATCTAAACCATTCTCGAGTCCACTGGAGCAGACAAAAACTGTCATCAAAATCGGTCCAGCCGTTTAGGAGGAGTTCAGTAACATACACACGCACAGAAGAATTGCATATATAAAGATTACTAGCTGTTACCCACCCGCTTCACTGGGTATTTCACGATGTTGTATATATGTATATTGTTTACATATATATTAATTATTGATATCTAGCATTAAGAATTCGATTGTATTGAAAAATATATTTATAGCTGTTACACTCTCGCCCCTTGATATAAAAAGAACATAAATTATAATATCTAATTTCTATTTATATCTAAAATAGAAGGAGAAATATTTTTTTCACTCACTTAACCTAATAATCAAGTAGATTTTCCACAAAAAAACTTTCAGTGGATCTCTACTCCATAAAATAAACATGCGTTCTAAATTTCAAGTCTAAATCTAACAGAGCAAAAACGGAATTTTTATCATCCATACCTCGTTGAGAGCACTCTTAGCGGATTCCAATTCAACAAAAGAAGCATGCAAACCAAATTTTATTATTGTAGTCTTAGCAGTTTGAAAACGGGAATTTTATCTATCAATACGCTCCAATAACTCTCCCCGCTTTCCCCTGGAGTTGATTTCCGTAAAATCCATTCTTAGTGGAACTCTATTCAACTAAAGAAAAGTGCTCAACAAATTTAAAGTAAATGAGTTAAATTCAAAACAGGAATTTTTCTATAACACGCATTAATCCCTCGCAACCCCACTCCTTTGGGGGTCCGTTTTCGCAAAAATCTTTGTAAAAGGAACTTTATTCCATGAACGGAACATACCTTCTAAATTTCAAGCAGGAGGTTCTATTAGTTGAAAAGCGGAAATATTTATCTATTACGCCCCTTAATCGCCCTCAGTGACCCTTGGGGATCAATTTTCCCCAAAACTATTTTGTAACGGATCTCTACACCATGAAAGGAATTCGCTTACCAAATTTTAAGACTGTACGTCTAATAGTTAGAAAATGGAATTAATTATCTATAACGGCCCTTAAGCCCCGCAACGCCACTTAGGAAACGAGTTTCACAAAACCCATCTTATGACAGATCACTACTCAGTGAATGGAATTTGCGAACTCAATTTCAAGATTTTACGTCTAATAGTTTAAAAAAGGAGTTAATTGCCTATAACGCCCCTTAATTATCCACAACGCCAATCTGGGATCGATTTTCACAAAACCGATTTTGTAGCTAATCTGTACTCTATGAAAGGAATCCGCTTATCAAATTTCAAGACTGTACGTCTTATAGTTTAAAAATGGAAATAATTATGTATAACGCCCCTTAAGCGCCCTCAACGCCCCTTGGAGGTCGATTTTCGTAAAAATCATTATGTAGGGAATCTCTACTTTATGAAAGAAATATGTGTACCAAGTTTCACGACTGTACATCTAATAGTTTAGTAAAGGAAATAATTATCTATAACGCCTCTTAAACCCCCGTAACGCCCCTTGGGTTTTGAACTTTGCAATATACGTTCTTAGCTGACGTCTACTCCATGAAGGAAACCTACCTACCAAAGTTCAAGTCTGTAGGTTGAATAGTTCCGGAGATATCGTGATTAGTCAGTGAGTCAGTGAGTGAGTCTGTTTTTTCCTTTATATATATAGATTAGCTGTAACAATATCTTTCACGATATGAACTTCATATTTTCCATTTGTTAAATATCACTTCATTGGAGATTAATATTTTTTTATAAATTTAACTATGCCTTACTTGCCCACTTCTCTGGGAAATTGGCAATGTTTGTATGAAAATATACTGCTTATACATGTATAAATTATTTATATCTAAACCTTAGCGTGTTAAGCTTTCGATCACTTGAGAAACACTCTTAAAACCTCACGGTTTGTTTGAAAAAGGACAGGAACTGAATTGTTTAAATAACGCTCTCGTATCCCCTTTCCCCGAACTGGATTTCTAAAATTTCCCTTTTACTGGATCTATACTCAACAAAATAAACATGACTGCCAAATTTCAAGTCTGAGTCTAATAGATTTAAAAAATAATTTATTATTATTATTTATTTCAATATCTTAAGTCTTTGTTCTGCAGACATAGTAAGGGTGAGCGAGTGAGTGAACCACTTTTCTTCTTTATATATAAAGATAAAACGTATTTCCAAATGAATACATCATGTTTTTAATTTGTATTTCAACTATATGGCATTTCGGTCTTTCTTAAACCTTTCACTGCTCTAACATTTAAATTTTAACTTAATTAACTGCATACATTAAATTTAGTGACAAAAATACGTATGATAACATATAATGCTAAAAATAAGTTTTTTTGAAATATATATATATAATGTGAAACATGTAAACATTAAACATTAAATTTGGTCTATCGGTATTGATAAGTGTAACCGAAAAATTTAAGAGAGCGAGAAATGTAATATAGCTTAAAATAAAGACTTATTTTAAAATGATATACATTGTTAAAAGTGTTAGTCAAGCGAAGGAATCTCTAGAATGATTTATTTGTAATGTTTTATACAAAAATTGAAGCTACAATTTAAGTACAATTACATAGAAAATTGTTACTAAAGCAAAAGCTTTATTAATATTAAATAGTCTTCGAAAAATTAAAAAAAAAATTATAATGTATTCAAGATAAAGACAACTAAACTTCATTAGGTACTTCTAACAATAGAAATGATTTATTCATAAAATTCAAAAGCCTTATTTACTGAATAGTTGAAATACTAATAGCTATAACCTGGTCACTGAATATGTAAATACGTCGATATTTTGAAAACAGTTAAATAGATTACGTGAAGCGTAACATTTACACAGACTAAAATTTTCTTATTTTTTTCTACGAAAAAAAAATTGCTTAGTCTCATTAACTAGTTTAATAAAAATTGCGCCTGGGAAAAAGAAAAAGTAAAACGATTCTGAAAATAAAAAAAATACTTTTAATTATAGAAGAAAATATTCGTCCAAGGTTTGTTCGTTCTTTTCAACTTTATGCAAATCCTACATTCAAATGCATACGTTTGTAGAAAGGAAGATTTATTTAAAGAATAATGAAAGAAAAATAGCTTAGGGTCAATGGATAACATAAATAAAGACTTATTTGAATTAAGAATTATTAGTCCATTCTATTTCGAAATATGTGCGAAGTGTGTTAAGAAAAATTAAAGTAAAGGAAATTCCTTCTTATTTTATTTCAAAGAACTGGTTGTAAATGAAGACAAAATAAGAGCACAAAAAAGAGGGAAAAAACTTGAATAATGTATTCTTATTATGAGTTGTATAATTCAAAAACGGGTCGTATTTTAATTAAAATAATCTAAACACTTCCTGAACGCAAACACCGGCTTTTTCAAAAGCAACACAACATTCTAGTCGTGAGGTTATTTACTTTGCTAAGCTCTACTCACCTCCGAGAAACAAAGAAGTTACTTGAGGGAAAAATAAAACAACTTCTTTAATTTTTTAATTAAAATCTTAACAAAAATAGTATAAGCATGCTTAAGAATTATTAAATTAAAAAAAATACATAAAGAAACAAAATTCATGTTCTTTGTCTAAGAAAGTCCTGCAGTCCCTGAGGGAGTTTCTGGCTCTTGAATGGAAGAAAATAAAATAAGTTTCTTGTAAGAAACAAATCTAAAAAGATATCATCTTAATACTTTAGGAAAGATGGGAGAAAATTCTAGTCAAATTATGATTAAATTATCTAATTATTCTTTTTTCGTACCTAAGAAGTAGAAGAGGAGGATAAAAAAAGCTATGTAAAAGTAATAATAAAGAAATTCTCTCAACATTTTGAAGGGATCGTAATTTTCTACTGAATTGTCTAATTACAAAGGCAGAAGTTAGGTGAATTTTTCACACAAAAGATTCACACTTCGCGGCGTCTTTTTGCTATATATATTCTAGTTAGTTTTCTTTGCTTTTTTAGGTTCTAAGACTGCTATTGTTTTCTTTATTTTATGGTTTTCGTTAAAAGAATATTTTGTTCTTGGTAGTAATTGAAGGAAAAGATCGTTAAAAGAATTCTTATCTTCTAGTACCCGTGTACTAGTTAAAAAAAATTCAGTGCAACTGCAACATTATCCAACTGAACTTTTAATACAGAGTTCGGTAAACTATGGATCTTTGCTCAGAAGGTTACGCATCATGAGACTTCTACCTCTATCATCAGAAAATATACTTTTTGTTTGTTTAAAATCATTTTTCCCTTTCTCTTTTTCAATTCCTACTATTAGCTCACACTCTCTCTATATTTGTTTTTTTATTTCTTTATCTTGGAGGAATATTCAATCGTTAATAAAATAATTTTAAAGCGCTCCATTGAGCTGAATTTTTGTATACATGATTATTTTGGATGACAATACAATAATTTAATTATAATAAATAAACATCAATTGATTAACACTAATTATTCAAAAAATTAGAAATTCAACCACGTTGTCATAATTTTTGTCGCCGTAGCGATCCTTTTGGCGACTTGCATCAAAACTTGAAAAGGTTTATTTCTCACTTTTTAAAGCATTCAGATGAACTGAAATTTCATAGACACGATATTGTTCTGGATGACAATACGATACTTTAATGATAAGGAATAAAAATGAATGACCACTTAATTCTGCCATATGTATATACATATTTATATTAATTGTAACTATTTATTAAAAAGAAGCTAAAATAAAATATTTCTTTGTTGATCTAAGTAGGAATTGACTTTTTTATATTACTTGTTCCTTTATAATCTAATAAAAAAATTCTGTTGAAAAAAGTTAGTGAGAATTTTTACATACATTTTAACAATAGAATGGCTGAAGATAGTTATTTTCGCATTCAATTGTTTTCCATAAACAAAATTTATTGATAATCAGGGAATATATTATAATTAGTCTTAAAGCAGTGAATGTGCAATATATAGGTAAAACTTTTGCCATGGGGAGAAACTTTTAAAAGTAATTTTCAGCTAGTTTAACTTATTTGCTTATATGAGTTCAGGAGCACTTATACATCGACAAGTGATTTACTTGATCCTCAACATAAGTGACAAAAGTACTACACATTCCGTGTTTTATGGCATATTTAAGGATTAATAAAAATAGTGGAAATGAGACACACACACACATATATATATATATATATATATATATATATATATGTCATGCCCTAGGCCTGCTGGTAAAATGAGTAGTGCATCATCTCTATAATAACGTCTTTATTTTGCTCTTCAATCACATAAAATCCAAAATGGCAGCCCTTTGACGCTCAACCGAGTGGAAAAATAGACAACAATTCGGCGAGGAGTCACCAGCTAAGCCTTTTCGAGTATGCATTTTCTCCTTCGTCAGCGCTCGCTCTACCTTTTAATAGGCTTATTTACGCACAAATTTTTACGCTATGGCAAAGAGCTCGCTCTATTTTCATTTATTACTTACTTAATTTTGAAGCTAAACTTCTCAAACCTGACATATATATATATATATATATATATATATATATATATATATATATATATATATATAAGCAAGAACAACAAAATTAAATTTTAATTACTGATTAGTGTAAACATGAATATCGAAAATAAAGCTCTAAGTATTATTGGTACAGGAACGTTTTCATGAATAAATCTTGAAAGTTGAATTCTTAACTTTAATAATATTTTAACAATGCGTATTCTGGCATTGAGTCATTGAAATAAATATATCTTCGATAGTTCTTAGTTTTTAAAAAATAAAAAAAATGTTGCTCAGTGCAAAGCTTTACTTAAATATTATAAAAGAATATTAATTGGAGCACGATAGTCTTGATTGTGACTGGTACTGGAGGCATCCCTTATTCCTGCTCAAGCGTTGCCATACAAATGGGTTTTTGACAGGTTAGGTATCTTGTTCTATGAGTGTGCTTGTCTCTGATTTGATGCAATGGAGATGCATAAAAATGTAGAACAATTCACTGTATTACAAAAATAAAATAGAGTATATTTTCTAAAGTAAACGGTGGAATCAGTCCCTTGAAAAACTAAAAAAAAAAGAACATATCAAAATCAAGTGAATTAAGAAACATTAAATTTAAATTCTGAAGCATTAAACATTTTCTTTGATGCCTTTATTTCTAAAAAAAAGGAATGAATAATACTCTTTTATCGCACTAATACTTCAATATACAATTTTTTGGTGATTAGTAATTGAAATACTATTCTTGGCCTGCGATCACTAATTATCTACTATATTTAAGGTATTTTTTGATTAAAAAAGAAACATATACTGTTATTTTATTGAGTTAACTATTTAAAACTATGAAATATTTCGAAATATTCATTGGATTTTTACCTGGAATCTGTAGTCATTTATTATTTTTAAACGAGATTTACGAAACGAAATATCGTAATAATCAGAAATCAATGCTAATCAGTTACAGTTATTGGCGATTGTTCTTCCAAGTTGTTGCCAAAATAAACATTGGCGATATTATTACGATACAATTACTAAAAACACATTGATGAAAAGTAAAATTATATATAATGTTACTTCACCAACATTGACTATTTATACAGAGTGTCTACAAATTAGTTTGGTAATTTTGTTATTAAAAAACTTTTAAAATATTGAATGAAACTAACCCGTTTCATTTCAGTCTGGTAGGAATAAATCCTAAGTTTAGTCATAGAGGGTGTTATGTGTCATTTTGGGTTTGGAAAATCCTCATGCCATTCTAGAGCATGAAAGGTATGTCCTAAGGTATACTTGTTTTATGCATATGTTCCTTGAATTTTCTGGGCACATTTTTCTTTATTGAAAATACTGTTACAGCAATTATTTAGCTGAGCATGCTATAGATCATCCTTATGCCAAACATCAAAGAAAGAATGCCATAAGTTTGCACTTTTCAACTGGATGGCGCGTCTTATTACTACCGGCAACAATGGCTATTTTGACCTCAAGTTTAAGATATCAGTTTGGATTCCACGGGGAAGTGTTATTTAGGGGTCCCTCAAGATCACCCCTGGATTTTAGTGTACAGGTTTTGTAAAGGATTAAGTGTACACTCCGTCATTTACTATATTCATTCCTTAACTAAAATCAAGAATCTACTCTGCAATTAATTTGATCGATGGAAGCATGCTGATAAATCTGTGGCTAGAGCTGATTTACCGATGGGACATTTGTAAAACAACGAAATGAAGTCACATCAAACATTTTTTTCATTTTTTGTAAATTTGAACTATTTATTTATCTTACAATAATATTGTTACGAATTTTGTGTAAAATAGAATAAATAATTTGTTATTTGGATGTGTAATCACTTTATCTTACCCTACATTATATTTAATTTACGATAAAATAGTAATATTCGCAAGCAACGCCGTCCCTTAAGTTAAAGTGGGGATTCAATGGGAACTTGTCGAGATCTTGGCGATAGAGCCAAGTTGGCCAACAGTTTGGCAACATTGGCGAGTTCGGTATCCTCTGGAATCCTCTAAACATTTGTGGAGAAATACACTAATTTCCCGCTCTACGACGCAAGTGGTTATCTTTCTGGAAGTTTCCACCGCGTCTATAAATAGAGCGGTGTTCGCTAAAACAGTCAGTCTTGTTTCAACCAGCAATTACTAAACTTGTCCTGACCATGATTCCGATTAGTTGGCTGTGCTTGGGAATAATATTTTACATACGTGTAATTTAGACACTGGCAATAGTGTCTGAGTGCTGTTGAAGGTGTGATGACCTTCTGAGATTTACTCTGGGAATATTGGTGTTGAATCCTGTATTTTAAGGATTGGAATTTCGACATAATTCGCATCGCTCTTAAACAATGGATATATTTCTTTGTGACTGTTTTGCATAAAATCCTCGTACCCGGATCTACGTAGCAATAACTACTTCAAATCTCCCCCTGTAAATTACATAAAATAAATCATTCTTTTTACCCAACTAATTTGAAAACACCCTTTATTATAGCAACTAATATAAGCCAGAATTTTGAATCTTTTTTAATCGTTGTCTTATTTAGCTTCAGGAATCCCACGCCGAATAGTTAACAGTGTAGCAGACAGAAAATGCATTAAATTCAACGTAACCATTGTTATAGGTTAACTATATTTAAAAAATAGATATAAAATTAACAGCCATTATAACCGGAAATCGGGGATGTTTTCTGTGTGTTGTGCCATGCTTTAATTCATAGTCCTTTTAATCAATAAGTGTCCATCAAAAATTGTCAATACAAATTAAATTATTTAAAATAAATCTATTTATTCTTTCTTTTCGTCAGTGACAGTATACTTATTTTACCACTAAATATTTTTGACTTTACTCTGCAATATAACACTTTCCATACAAAATAAACAAATATTATTATCGAAAAAATAAAATTGTTTACTAAACAAATAAAATTCCGATTCTTTTTTTTTGAATCTATGTTTAATGCAATAATACTTTATATAATAGATAATTGCAAAAAACATTGTAAAAATAAAATAACTATAATTTTTTTCCCATTTATCTACTCATATTCTAAAATAGTAAAGTGGACATGCCAAACTTATAGAAACTGTTCGAAATAAAATTAAATTGGTGTTTCCAACCACGGTGGAACTGTGAATGACAGGCAGTATCAGAATCTAGTTTAGGGAATAGTTAGGGCTCAATTCAGAATATAGCCAAGTAGGACGCAGCAAACGATTAAATATATTCTTTCCGATACGAGACAGAGTTCTTGGAATTTCTCCTCAAGGCAGTCGTGAAGGTTAAACTACTACAACATAAGTACCGTACAATCCGGCATATAACGAGTACTTTTAACACAAAAATAAGATCGAGATTTACGGGTGCGCGTTTATACGTCGGGTATAAAAGTGAGAGCTTCAAAAGTAAACAAAAAGAGATGTGCATAAGAAAAACTAAGACTTTTCTACGCAGATCTGAATACTGTTTATTTAAAAGGAATGTCATACCTTACGAACTTAAAACGTTGATGTTCTAGAAATATACTATTTTTTTTCAAAAATCTTGGAGTAACACCTCGAATAAATGACTTTAAAACATAGTCTCATTGATAACGTACATTGCAGGCTCCTTCGTAAAAAAGGGATTACGCCAGTGCTTCTCAAAGTTGCAATACTCGCGAACCAATATTCAATCATTATTTTCATCGCGGCCCCCCCATACAATAACAATGTTCTGAATTCAATAATACTATACTTTGACGCTAAAACTACGATACGACTTTAACCTCTTAAGCACTCCCAGCGTATATAAACAAACATCTCGTTAAGCCAAAGTTTTTATTTCTCCAGACGTATGTATACGTCTTTCCGAAGTACGATTTTTTTCTGTGCA
Organism: Trichonephila clavipes; assembly: GCA_019973935.1. Classification (NCBI taxonomy): domain Eukaryota; kingdom Metazoa; phylum Arthropoda; class Arachnida; order Araneae; family Nephilidae; genus Trichonephila; species Trichonephila clavipes. The sequence continues at coordinate 356,579 of BMAU01017210.1, read as the reverse complement.
CTGCTATCCGTAAAATTATTTCAAGACTTTGGAATGCAATAAAACAGAGGACCTTGACAATGTTTGCGAAGGATTTACTTATTCCTTTATTCCTCTCCCCTTCCCCAATACATCACATAAGCGTGTCTACGTGGAAAACTGTTGACATTTGGAAGCGAATCGCGAAACTTATGATCGACAGTCAAGGTTTAATTATAAACCGTACAAAAATTTTCAAGATAAGTGTTAATTTTTGTTATAAATTATATATATGACAAACCCATGGGGTCACTGTTAATTAATAAACTTGATTTTAATTTAGAATTGTTGAATTAATTATAAAATACATTGTGTAGCACTGATATATTTATAAGTGTAATATATCAGTGTAAATGTTTATTTTTTATTATGTCAGAATGTATTTTGTTTGTTTACTTTCAGTAAATTAATAATTTTTCTAAATAATCTTTTGTTCTCGACTTTTCAATATGCTTGCGCCCTTCTTGTTGAGTTGTCACGCCCCCTAGGGAGGCGCGCCCCACTGTTTGAGAAACACTGGGTTACGCGTTATACGGTGAATATACCTTAAAATTAAAAAATGCAGCTGATAAGTATAGGTGCGCGTTATACGTCGGATTTTAAGGTAAATGATATTATTTGATTTTTTTATACTATTTGAACTAATATTTATGTATAAATTTGTTACATAAGTTTTTTTTTATTTCTAATTATTAAATTATACCTTGCGAACATACTTTGGGAGTAAACGTTTTACGGTTTGAAGTAATATGTTATGTATGTTTATATATTACTTATACCATTAATAGAGTATTTTGAATCGCTATAATTGTATTTAGAAGTTTAACAATAAATAGAAGAATAAGAAGAGAGTATTAATGAAAGTAGCACAGTCAAAACAGTAGTACAAAAAAAGCACATTTATATATGATATTGTAACATAGGGTTTTTTAAAATAAAATAAATAGAAGAATTGAGTTTCAGTATTAATAATGTTTTAAAACAATTAGCTATACTACACACAGTTACAATTTTTACAAACCTCTATAATTATGTGACAGATTATGGAATATACTTTCTTTGAAATACTAGGTGCTATTTTAAAAAAATGAAACTCGAACCGGATACTCCTTCTGTAAGCTTTAATACCACTCTACAAGAAGATTCTGTAAAGTCCAGTTAGATTTATGATGAAACCTTCTTCCGCATGTTGAAATGAGTGGAGTGGAAGTGCATAATAACTGGTCCGAAGGGGAATTAATTTTCAGCAATGTTTCAATTTGAGAGGAAGCTACCACCAACTCAGGTTTAAAGTGTTTCATTCTGGGTTTCACACATATCAACGTTTGATGAAACAAATATTCAAATCAGGTATAGTCAGCTATGTCTATCTTTAACTATCAGTTGGATTATAGGGTTATTTGGGTACTAAAAAAGGTGCTAAGATAAGCACATTCTGTTTAGAAATACTTGTCCTAGAATATTTCATACTGCTGTTATAAAATAAAAAGTTGAGTTGAAATGTATAGTATTGCCATTGTTTTAAATCTCTCAATTTATATTTTATTTAAATATATTACTCAAATATACTTTTTGAAATTCCATACCCAGTTAGTTAATATTTTCTAAATGAAAAAGTATCCCACGAAATGGTTGATATAGCGATAGTTAAATCTACACTAAATTATTGTTTTTATATTAACAAGCCATTGCTTTACGTGTAGTAAAATGATACACTTGTTGTTTTTAAATAAAAAGGAAAATACACAAACTATAATAAAAGGGAATAAGTTACATTAAGCGGTTTACTAGGGAAAATTTCAAAATAAAGCACATTTTTTTAAATGCTGCAATTTAATCAGCACATTTTAATCATAAAGCATTGAAGTATGTTTTGTTCTAGTTTCTCCATTTTGTATTTGATTGACAAACAAGTATATCCGTTCCTCGTGTAACGGGTCTATTCGCGTTCTTCCTACTAATAATCCTCTTTGAGAATAATGTGTCTTAAAAATTATTTAATTGTAAACTTTCCTCCTCCGAAGAAGATGTCATTAAGCAAAGCAAGGGTTGTATTTAAAGATAAAACTTTCTAGTTAGTTGGGAGGGAGGTCAGACTGCTGTAGGAGAGCAGTGATTGATTAACGTAAAGCCAGTGAGTGCACTTCATGGCTTACTTGATTAATATTACGATTGAGGATTTGGTCAATTAAGTGTTAAATTGAATTAGGTCGATTTGAATTAAAATGTGTATTGCCTGAACGTAAGCGATCAGATTTATTAATTCTTCCAGTATCTAGTCTACCTCGCTATTGTTCTCCATATTTACTAACTGGGACATTTTTCTTAACTTTGGTAATTAAATTTGTGTCGTTGTTGAGAATATGTTAATAAATATAATTTGCATTGAGTATATCTATCTTCCTTTTGACGCTTTCACACCAATAGATGGCACGGGCCGTCCTTCACACTCGCATGGATGAACAGGAAAATATAACAATCGAAATCGATATATAAACAATTTTTTAATAGTGTTACATTTTAAAGTAATAACATAAGTAATTTTAAGTAAACTGTAAATTGGAGTCCAAGGAAAGAACGATTGAGAGTAATTGAAATCACGAAGTCAGTAGTATCAATGTAGCGGAACTAACCAGAATTTCTTGCGTTCATTTAAAAAAAAAAGACCAAATGAGTTAACAAAATTTAGAAGAGAACTTTAAATTGCACTTATTTTCATTAACGTTTTGTTTGAAAAAATACTTCAGCATCATGTTGAAAATATAATCATTACCTTTAATTTCAGCGAATAAAATTTCATACGTCTGAATCTTTCCCATTGTTTTCTACATCGCACATACAAATACTTTACCTTAAAAATTTTTTTGCTGCTACCGTAAGTTGATGAAAAATAAGGATTTAGAAAACAATTTTATAACAGTAAGTATGAAGTATGCTAAATGTGCTAACGCATCTTTGAAACGTCAGAGAAACTCTCAAAAAATTCGGATTCATAAGATCAAAGGTGTGGATTCGTATAAGGTAAAAAAGAAATTTCGTGAACAAACATTTAACTTTGTATATGAGATTGTGGCTCGTTTTTTTCATACGAAAAGTTAATTGATGTATTTCTAAAAACAAATTTCAAGCAAATTTTTTCAATTAATTACATCTTTCATCCTGAAAGGTAATATTTTGAGACCTAATCACCTGTAGCTGTATGAAATATGTTGGCGATGCTGAATAAAACAAGTGCAAGAAATCAGAAGTTACATAAAACATATTATTTCCTAAAGCCTCTTCTAAAAGTGTTTTACAAAAAATCCGCCAGGAAACGATATCTGGGTTGGACCATTTCATCAAGGGGGAAACCTGAAACATAGTGTTGGGGGAGCAAATCGTTCCATTTCCATCAACACAGCTCCAGCTCAAAGCGAGACATTCCCTCACTTCACTTGACTTCACCTATCGCTGTCCTAACATTTATCACTTGTATAGCAGACGACATTTTGTCGAAGAAGAAGTTCCCGGATGCAACGAGGCGAGACTCAGTCTGTCAGCGGTTAAATGATGGATACTGCTAACTGTAACTGCGTCTTCCCAATTACCAACCCCTCGCGATAAATATTTATGAAGTTTTAAAGAGTAAGTGAAACATGATCGCGTTCTGAAGTCTCAAAATCGGTATATATCGAACACGACAGAGGCGGTCACTGGGGGTGTTCGAATGGGGTTTTAATCAATTTAAAACGGATTAGTTTCGCAGGAGAGAATATTCTCTCTCTCGTTTTTGATGATCTTCACGCTTCGGTGTGCAGTTTCCAGAGTTACGCTTTTCGGATTTGTGGGATACTTTTCACATGGTTGATTGTGGGATTTTGCATGTTTCCATCTCTGATGTGGAAAATGTTTCTGAATAAATGCCGCGATGATGTGAGTTGTAGTTCCTATGTGTATCAACGGATTTTGAAGTTAATTCGTAATTCTGATACCAAAACTACAAATTGAACAGAGCAAAACTCGATTAAGAAACATTCTTAAAATTACAGCAAGCTTAAATGTCCATTTATATTTTGTTTAATTTTTCTAACCAGTTTTCGGAGAGTTGAAGGTGATTAGGTCATGCGAAACTAAGTATCAAAGTAATTAATTTAGCTTATCCTTTAAAATAGGGATATATATTACTAAGGCTAGGATTTTATTTTCATTTTTATAGTGCGTTAGCATTATTAGATGATCCATAGCACAGTAGAACCTGTTTTTGTGCGGTCCTTTCTTAAGCCATTTTATTTTTGTGCGACCGCATAAAAAAAAAATTCTGCATTATTTCGATGAATTCGCTTGTTATATGTAGGAATTCATGAAATCTTCGAATATTTTTTTTGTGTGTTTATTTTTATGCGGTTTTTTATCAACCGCACAAAAACAGGTTCAACTGTACTCTACTTTTGTATGAACTATATTGCCTTCATTGATTGAAAAGATACATTATCTCTATATTGGAATTAGTTATTTTTAATCGGGCTAGGTTTCCATAAGGAATTACTTTCTCCCATTTATAAGCTGCTACTTTAATGGAAATTATATTAGATTTTTCCTTTCATAAATGATTTTTTCCCTCTAAAGATTCAGATTTGTTATAAAAAAGTTGTAAATCATGCTTGAAAAAGAAAAATTAAATTCAGTAATCAGTACATTTTTGTATGCTTTTAATTAAATCATTTTAATTTAATAACTTTCGATTTTGGTGATAAATTAATAAATAGAAGATTTTAATCAAAAGCAAATTTGAAGGAATATATATGTGCAATATATATAATTGCCGTAAATTTTCTATTAAGAGATTTTAATTCATAATGATCTTAAGCCCTCTAAGACTTCGAGTGATAATTAATTTCTGGTTCACCCGCTATCCGGAATATAACCACATATCCTTACCTCATTAAAACTTAAACTTTAGCGTTTTAAGAACAGGGAGATGCAATATTGCATCACCCACGTATTAAGAACAACAACAAAAAAAGCCTTTTCCGGAAATAGAGTAAGGTTTTAATAACTTCCGGTTGACAATGACTATAGATATACGAGATCTGAGGAAGCTGCTTTGGGGAACGTCTTGTAAAAAACCCGTGTGAATGTTTTGCTTTGTGTTTTCATGCTTGTTTAATATTGGTGTTGTGTTTTCTACGTAACAAAATAAATGTAGATCTAAAAATACAAAAACGCTTCTTATCTATTCTATGCCTGCAATACATTAATATAAATTATAAAAAATGATTATTAGAATTATTTCAGTGGCTTAGAGGTAGTGTGTCCAATTCGGAAACCCAAGGTTGTGGGTTCGATCCTGGTTGTAATCGATAGAATTTCTTGATACGAAAATAGTAGGCACGCATGTTATATGATTATGCAACATGTAAAATATTTCTTGAATATTTTAATTTGGCTTTCGCGCGGTAAAACTAAATCACGGCAATATTAACATCCGATGAGAGTTTAATTTAAAATTAATTCAATTGTCGAAAATTGTTTGGAAATGATCGCCACTAGAAGGTGCCACTATGAAATATCTCTACCGTTTGGGGACTTGTCGTGTTTGCAGTGGTTTAGTTATCAACCTGCAGCCCATTGGAGAAAAATATACTTGTTTAATTTACTCCATTTCATCAACCAACTGTTCCCTAAGCCTACAAACATATAAAACTATACTTCTCATAGAAAAAATGAATTACTAATACCAACATTTTTCAAAGTTTGCAATCTTAACGATTTATCAAATAACAAATATTAATTTTTGATGTGCTCAAATTAATTATATTTTAAAGCTTAATTTTTGCGGGAAAAATAATTATATATATAAATTGAGAGAATATGCTTAAAAATATGTATCCTAAAATTAAACACAGAATCTTGGTATACAAATTGAATAAAAGGTGTTACTAGAAGGATAATGAAAGTAACGTTTATGTAATGTTAAAAGGAATTTTAAAAATTTAACTCCGCGAGAGATAAAAATGTTTTAGATTCGTATGTTCTTAGTTGAACCAAATTTAGCTTATAAAATTATATTTTTTGTTACACAGCTGTTTTGTTCCATGTAATCCTTCTTAAAAAATTTTATAGTGATAAATAAAATTCTAGGATGCCTCCGGCGAAAGGGTTTGATGCCATTTTATTACTTTGTGAACTATATAAAGAGAAAACTAAAACGGATAAAAAACTTTTGGATGAAGAGAACTTTTTACTTGATATTTTTTAACTCAGATAGAGAACTAAGATTTACTAAACTTAACTAAAGCTTACTAGCTTTTAAACTAAAACTAAACTACAGAGAAAGTTCGACTAGAAAAAAAGTATAGCTTTAAATTATAAAGTCTCTAATAATACGACAATTGCACTTCGGCTTTTCGACTTTGATATCATTAGGATTAGGAAGAAATAGAGTTCTTATCTTCTTTTAATGCATAAGAATGCTTTCAATATCACAAGAATATCATAAACTTTACATAAGTAAATTAAAAAAAATATTAAACTAAAATTATGAAAAATTCATGAAAGTAATGTTTCTAAATACTTATTTGTAAAACATATATTTTTTCGTAACTTCGCAATATTATTTGTAGATAACATTATCGAATCAAGAGATTTTGTTAAAAACCCCATGCACTTTTAATGGATTTGATTCAACGACCTTTTTATAAAATGTTAATTTATTTTCTCAATAAACTCCACCCAGCAATGTAAAAAGTATGTAGTTTTGCTTCGTATGTACTCTTGTATTATTATTTTCATTATAATATACTGCATTATGTAGTTTCTTGTGTGTGTGTGTTTTGAGGTTCCCATTGGAGTTCTATATTGATGAATTGACAGTAATAGGTAGACGCTGCTGCATTCTATTTGGGTTGGAATGTTGTTTACATAACATATTTCATCATTTTTTTTATAAAAGCTGATGAAGACTATATGTTTACCATGGTATACGGTCTCAGAAATGGGAACCAACTTACATTTTTATAAGTATTTTCTTAATTCATAAAGGTAAAATCTCCCAAGAAAAATTGCTTGTTTAAGGTATCCGAATACCCAGAAATCATGATTTTTTCAAAAATTGACAAACTTTTTTCATGATTTTATTTCATAGGCCATCTTATTAGCTTAATAAAAATGCCAAGCTTTTCATTTTCTATTTACTAGAACAAAATCTGCAAGAGTTTTAGTAATAGCAGATGCCATAACTTTACACAAGATGTCAAAATTTAAAATGTGTTTTACTCGAAATGTGTTTTTTTTTCGAAAAACTCAAACGGGGACAGCGATTGCTCAAAAAGTGTTGGAAATAATTTGCAAAAATTTTTTGGGAACGTTTTGTATAACAGTAGATGTGTTTGAATTTCAGATTAATCAATCACTGTTTTATTTCAAAACTTACAGTTCTTTATGTAAATATAATCACTGTTTTTTTTATCAATTTCATATAGTCACTTAGATAGAATGCTCTAGTTTATGTAAAATTTAAAATATATGTTACTCTGAAGGACATTTCAAAGATAAATAACAAAGTAACACATTGAAATTGAAAAATTGAGAATTTGTTCAAAAACTTTTTGTACAAAGTGGGCCCCTTTTATGTAATTTTTTGTACATTTTCACCAGCTTTTTCCCCTTTAAGTAATAATAATTTTTTTTCTGTTTCTATTTTTCAATTTTTCCTTAAAATATACTATATATATATATATATCTAAAAATCCCTCCAAAAAATCCCCATATCTCAATTTTTTCAAAAAAATGTTGTCGCAAGTAGTCGGATACCTTAACAATATAATTAACACCTATTTTCTGTATGCATGCTATAAAATAAAAATATAAAGTACGTTATTGCAATTTCATTACATGTGTATTATCGCAACCGTATTGGTGACAATATATGAAACAAAGCACATGGTTGCCTATTCAGTGCGTCTGACTCATGCGAAATGAGGGTTGCCAATTTGGCAAATTATCTTGAACGTTTGCATTCTTGTGATAATACGTAAGACTCAGATGTTTTCTAAAATGGTGAAAAATAAACGATTAAAAAGATGTTCACACTGTAATACCCCCCAATCGGGCTTGAGGTATCATTTCTTCCTCCCCGCGACCTAGATTTGTAGGCATAATACCACTCAAACCTTCCATAATAAATCTAGTTTGTTATTATTTCAATTTACATTCAGAAATGCAACACAAGTCTTAGAGGAAAATGATCAGGAGTGATATGACGTAATTAACAATTCTTAGCTAATATCGTATTAAATCCTACTCACTATCTTCATGATAAATTAACCTCCGAATCTTTATCTATAGCCGATTCCTTAACTAACTAGAGTACGCTCTATCATTTAAGTTTAATATTTTATCACATACCGATATTCCACGGCAAACAGCTATCAATCTTTATATCTTCTATATATTACTGTAATCCAACTTGATCCGGCTACTAGGCAACCTTCTGATTTCGAATTGACTTCTGTATGGCTCCTATAATACGTACACGGCCTCCATCTGACTTCTTTAAGACTTCCTAAGACTTTTACGCGATTGCTAAAGCTCCAATATATATACTTATTCCAAATCTGGACATCACGTTTTCTTCTTAAGTTGGTTGGAATGAAATGCCATACTGGCCCCAAAGATTCCCCAAGATGATTTAGTGAAAGGCGCGATAAAGACCCGTCACAACACTAGCTTAAGAAAAATCTTTTTACATATTTAAATTGAAAATAAGTGAGGGAAGGAAAATAGAAATGTGTATATGTGTGAACACAATCGTAGTCTTTTATTATTCGATACACAACTGACGCAGAAAATTTCACCCTTAAATAAGATTTATATTTTTCTAAATTTATATTATATGTTGAGCGATTAAGTAACCGTAACCGTGCCACAACTACACTCAACGAAAATGTCATTGCTATGAATGTCACAACCCATCACTAGGAGACAATTATTTATTAAATAACCAACCTGACCATTCCGAGCTTACGAGTTTTCTCAAATTAATAATTAGCTTTATTAAGACTTCAAGATTGTTGTAATTCATGATAATCAGATTTCCTGCTATTGAAGGAACGAACGCAATTCGATTAGGCCTACTGCTCATCATAATTCTTCCCACAATTCCACGAGACTATTAACAACAGTCTCGTATCCTTTTACCTTATAACGAGATTGCAGCGGGATTAGTGTAATTCTGTTAGGCATTTAGCAATATTCCTCGAAGATATTTAGAGAAAAGTTCTCTTTTTTCCCCTCTAGGTAGGAACGGAACTACGAAAAAACCAATATATTGCTTTTTGAAGAGCCTGCATCGCATCGAAGGAAACATTTGCATTGCTTTTGTCTACAGCATCCAATGAAGCGGTGGTAAAATTAACGATCTCCTTCTGCTATTGGATCCGAGCGGCTTTTCGAATATCTTATGCGAGAATAAATGCTAACGCAATTACAAGCTAGGTGCATTCGAAAGGTTTCTAATTCGATTTGGTGGCATTTCTAAAGTGTGTCTCAGTTGAAATAAAGCACACAAAAGCTCGCCAACTGCGACGTTTAGTTACTGTCAGAATGGATTCTACCGTGCGTTATTATTTATCTAATCAGGTTTATGTTACGTTGAATTTACGCTAAAAAGGGACACCAGACGGCGGTTGGAGTTGGTACAGATTATGCTAATTCCTTTCGTTTCGGGTGTGTTCAGTAATAAAGATTTGATATGGGTAATTGCATAAAATTGCATAAAAGCTCACTGTATTATAAAAAAGTACTAATACCTGCAATTTACGAGGAATATTTAATTGAAATATAATTTAGAGCACTTAAAACCTGGTGCTGGAGATGTATGCCAGTTATGCATTTGTAATTTATTCCGAAATTAGTGCGAGTGAGTGTTCGTTATACAAACTTTGCACTATAACCCCTTCGCGACGGGTAGTGCAAATATGTATTCTTTCCGTACGCATCTCATGGCCGGGCGATGTAAATGTGCATTTTATAAAGGTGCTGGGGTAGGCCGGGCGAGGCAAATATGATTTTTCACCTGGAACGCTTTTTAATGACCTCTAGATGGCACCATATGTCCATTATATTGAAATCGAACGTAGCTAGAGTTACCTGACCTTGAGTTAGTTAATATTCTACCTGGATTTGATACTTCGCACATCAGCTGAGTCGGGGGAGGGCGTAATCGAAATGTAAATAAAAATAGCTCTTAAAATTTCCACTTGATATAAAACATTCGCGTTTCTAACAACGCTCCCAATGTTTGTTTGATTTTTAATTTTCTTTTTCTTAATGATACACGAGGATGTTAGTGGATGAGCTCTAAATTTTGAGCCATGGTCAAGTGACGAGGATTTCACATGATCTAGTACCTCCTCTCGAAACATCCACACCTCGCCAACGGTAGGAGATAAATCAACAGCAGATTGTCGTGAATCAGTCCATTTATACAGTAGGGTTTCAGTGGCAGACAGCTCTTACTTACTTCACACTGTTGATTTTCAGAAAAATTGCTACCTTCATGGAAAAAATGATATTCGCTTTTCATTGCTAACTTGCTTCAATAGATATAATTTCCTGAAGTTGGTATAGAATAGAAAACAATATCACGAACGGAATGAATAAAAATCTCAGAGTAGAAAAAAAAGGAATAATGCAAAATTATCTGAGGACACTTAAAATTGTAACCAATACATTTGCAAACTATTTAAAATTATTGTACTTATTCATTTGAATTCCGCATTTGACATCATTCCTTTTTTTCTTAAAGAAGTTAATTTTTTTAAATTCGAAACTTTCTGATGGTTGGAAATTTATGATTAAAACAGTGATTTTGATAGAAAAGTGTATTTTTCGTAATGAAGTAATAAATTCAAATTAAAAATTCATTCAGGAAGAGAGAATTAATTAAAAAAGTTTTGAATGTTTAATGGATATGTGTGCATATAAACTAAGACCATTTCCTTAAATTCATATTCAGTTCTTTTTTAGGATGTCAACACAGGCAATGCAATGGAATAAAGATGGCATTATTTAAATTTGGATACAATTATATATAAATTAATTATTTATTAATAAAATTAAAACTATTGAAGTATTTCATAAAATATATGTTTGAAAAAATGCATATATGTTTTAAATATTTCAGAGATACAAGTTTTTTTTTAAAATTTATAAGCTTTATATAGATGATTTAAATTTTTCCACAACTTCTTGTTCAATTATTGCTATAAATGGTACAATCACGTTTTTAGTTTTTCCTTCACTATGTATTGGTATAAATAGTTTTTAAAAAGCTTCAACTTCCCACACTTAGAAATAGATGCTATTGGGAGCTTCAAAGTATTAAAATAATATTCGGAATACATAAAAACAAAATCACAGAAGGAAATGAATATCATTAATAGGAGTTTATTTGAGTATTTTTATTTGTAAAGATCGACAATCATGTAAAATTCTTGTGCTTTCATTCACCTTAAAGTTTCAAAGGGGTTACGGCCTTGAACTCGTGACCGGTATTATATGTGTTACGTCATGAGATCCAATCCTGGTGGCATTAAGGCCTGCCATGTAGCGGAGTTGATGCATGTTAAATGTGCCGAAGCTCAAAGTCATCATGCTTGTGTGGTGTGAATGGTTTAAAAATGGTTTGCTAAAAGAGATTGTGGCGGGCTTATATGTGTTTTTGCAACTAATCTTCTTAAAAATTCTTTGGGCTTTCAATTCACGTTATTCACAACCAACCCTTCGGAAGAAGATAATCGTGATATGTAAATGAACTCACTATAAATAGGCGAGTTTTTCTAGCTAAAGAGAGAGATAAAGAACGAAGATAATCTGAAGTCAGGTGAGATTGCTGCTGAAGGTATAATATAAGGTGATGCGATTCTTACTTTGAGGAAACTTTAAAATGACTATTGTTCACTAAGATTGATTGGAGATTAGATTAAATTGTATGTGATTGGTTAGATTCTTAATTAAGATAATGATTCAAGTTTGATAGCCTTCTAATCTCTCACGTTTTACTGTCGTTGTTCCACATTCACGGTTAACACTGAGACATTCTCTTACAATTATTAGTTGAAATTGTTTCTGTTCTTTTTGTGGAAATAAATAGATTACTTGGATCATGTCAAGTGTTTCTCCCCATTCTCCACACATCTAGGTGCCCTCGAGAGAGGCGTTAGTCTCTTAGAAAGTGTCATCCTCGTCAGTTGATCGGGGTTAAAGAATTCGAAAGAAAGAGTCCATCTTGTTGTTCAAGAGTGAAATGTTATTAAAAAATCAATCGATTAGTCACCATAAAAATAATATTGCACTATGCATAAAGTTATATATATCTATTGTTTCTTGAAGGAGTAAGTTACATTATAAGGAATTATGAGTGAGTGAGTGAATGAATACCTATATACTATTCAGCAACTCGAAGGCTTTTGGTGACACAGAATTCATTTTTGTTTACCTCGATCAAGGACAAGGTCGACATGTTAGCTGGCTCCCTACTCTTTAAGCTACTACAACACGCTAATGACTTTGAATCACGACCGATTTACTAATGCCTTTGAATCACGACCGATTTAACGTGAATCAGCCTTTATACAGGGTGCTGCAAAATTCGACCGACAACTTCAAAGGAATGATAGTAGGCAGCATGAGGACGACAAATCAACATAGAACATGGGGTCACAAACGACATTTAGCTGCAATAATTTCCAAAAATACTTCAGAAGTGTGTGTTGTATAGTTGATTGAAAAGGAGTAACAAATGTAAGAACATGCTTACAATGCGAACACTGCAACACAGCTTGGCGTTATAAATTAAACCGAATTTGTTTGAAAGGGTCCGGCAATTCTGCTTCTTTCGATGTCGGCTTTTATGTCGGCTTTTTTTTACATGTGGCCGCCACTTGGAATAATTTCTGTGACAATCATTGTTTCATTTCTCACATCGAGCTGCGATGCATTATTCGTATTGTAAATAAACATTACGTCTAATAAATATGTTTCTTACTAATTATTGCCCCTTTTCATTCTGCTATACATCACACACTTGATTATTTTGCAAGTTATTTTGACTAAACGCAGTTTGCGACCCAAATATCTATGTTGATTTGTCAACTTTATGCTGCCAACACCCGGCAAATGACAGTACAGTGGCACAAAAGCTAAAACTCATGACAAGCTAGCTATAAGCTTGTCACCATAACCACTACCATACTCTTTGTAGGGAGAAAATATTTCATACTTTATTTGAAAAAAAAACATAAATGATTTGATTTAACAATGGCATGTGAGAAAGAGAGCTTTTTAATTATTTTTTTAAGGTGAGAGAACTATTGCATTTACCTTTCTTTCTCAACGAATTGTATAACCTGGACGCGAAACCCACAATAACTTTATTTTTTGAAATACATTTTCTTAATTTGAACGAAGAAAGTGGTTAATGCCACATTTTCAGTAAACCTGAATGCGAAATTTTGGTAAATGGAAATCTTTCACGATATTATATTTTCTCCAAGTAAAAAAAAAAAAAAATTGCACTTCGAAACAAACGAACGTAATTAGTTTTAAAGCCAAAATTTTTTCCCCTTACTACAGAAAACATTTAAAAGGTAATTTTTATGAATCCTTTTAATTGCTAATTTTTTAAAGCCAAACTTTAATTACCTCAGCCGCGTGATAAAATACGACACAGAAAACATTAATGGTTTGAAATGGCGTGTTGTAGCAATTTCCGTGCTTATAACTAAATGTAGATTCGCCTACATTTCTGAATTACCCTTAATTATTTATAGGAATTTTTTTCCCATTGCTTTTTCCCTCGGTCCTTTTCCTTTCTTTATACATATCGTGAGTCCTTTCTAAAGAAAGTGTGTTTCTAATGGTGCTGTTAGCTTCATGAAAGCTTGGCGCAGACTTATTATAATTCCACGACTATGAACTGGCAAATTGAAATTTAATGGTTCTTGGCAATTATTTCTTCTTAATTTCTTCCTTTTTACGACAAAAGGGACCGAGTTTGGCGTGCCCAGCTTGGCTTTTTTTTATCCCTTTCAGCCAAAATTTGTTAGTTTCTCACGCACTGAGCTGCAAATGACTAAAGAAGTCATTTAGAATTTTCCGTCGTTTGGAACGTTGTTACGCCATGTTGTTATCTTGTGTACCAAACAAGCGAATGTACAGAGTAATTATAGTTTCGAACAACTTCAACAAAGACGATTTGCCATTTACGTATCTGTGTAACCCTTGAGTTTTGTTTCCTTTTTTCTTAGTTTTACACTTTTGAAAAGTTTAAACTTGCTAATTAACTATTATGAGGTACCCGCCGTAGATTTGGGTGGTTAAGAGATCGTTAGGATTCAAGTTTACCGATTTCTTCATCGCAAAATAAGGTAAAAGGTTTGAAGCTCTGCTTTGCATATTTGATGACGTACAGCTTTAACAATATCCTTCCTGCTTACATTCTTCAATTATATTTAAGACCTCGGTTAAAAGGAAAAGAATTTGAGATTTTCATGAATTTTGACTACAGAGATTCAATGTAATTAACTTTTGTTGTTAGAGATCCCTTTCCTGAAACAAAGCAAAAAAAAAAACTGGTAATATAAAGAAAATAAATTTTGGTTTGTCATTTAAATTTTCCTAATCTTTGCATATTTGAAGGTACTTTATGTGTCTAGAAATGAAAGAAAAAAGGAATAATATATATATATATGCTATATGCTAGTGAAAAAATGATTCCTTTGATTTTTTTTTGGTGAACATTAAAAAAAAAAGACATTATTTAATAGTTTTGCTAAAAAGTTTTACATTGAGAGTTCAAAAATGAATAAGTTGTTCTTACTTTAATACAGTACAATGCAATCTATTTAATATTTACTACAACTAAGAAATATTACTGCAACGAAGAGAGTGGAGAGGTAGAAAGTGGAAAGAGAGAGAATCAAAAGAGAAAGAACAGAGATAGAGTCGGAAGTAAATATATAGAGCAGGAGAGAGAGTGGATGGGGAGAATATATGAGACATGAAAGAAAGAGAGGGAAGCAGAAAGAGAAGATATATAAAGGGAGAGCAGGAGAGAGAGAGATTAAAAGAGATAAAGGAGAGATAACAGATAGAGAGAATATAGGAGACATGAATGAGAAAGAGGAAATAAGGAAGAGAAGGGAGATAAAGACAGAGTGAGAATAAAAAGAGGGAATAGATAGAGAGAATATAGGAGACAGGAATGAGAGAGGGGAAGCAGGAAGAGAAGAGAGAGAGAGAGAGAGAGAAAAGCAAGGGAGAGAGGAGAGGGAGAGAAAGAAGAAAGTAGGATAGTGAGAGTTGAGATAGGAAAAATAAGAGGGAGGGAGAGTGTGTGTGAGAGAGAAAAATCATTCCTCGCAATAATATACATTTTTTTGTTAATCTTCAATTTTTATTAAAAAACACATGATCAAACATTTAATTGTAGTCAAAAAACAACCCAAATTAGTATTTAAACGTCTTTTTTTTAAAAAAATCATTAAATTGATATTATGTGAAAGTTTAAATTACGATAATCGTAAAAGTGCTTTTGGATCTTTCTGGTGCAGAAAATCAACTAAGCTATGTCTAAATCTCTTATCTGTTTCAAAAGTTAATAACATAATTTATAGTTAAAAATAGCGTTTATCTAAATATTCTTTATTTTCCATGAGTTTTATCTAATTACTTTGTCAAAAATTTCTATTTATCAAAAAAAAAAAAAAAAAAAAAATGTTTAAAAATTTCAGAAAAGGGAAGTTTACCTTTTCTGCTTGCATATTTCAAAATGGCTTTATTTTTTATAACAAACCATGCCTTATGCACACATTATTCAAAGTTAAGGCCGCAGAAGTGGAAAATTTATATTAAAATGAAGAAAATTTTAAAACAATAATAGATTTATATTTCTTCTTTAACAGAATACTAATTAAAGGTACATTTTTTCATAAGAAAATTACATGGATACTAAACTTAAAATAGTTTTATAAGAGGGTATAATTTCATAAATTTAATATTTTTTTAACAGATAGGAAATATTTTCCCACAACTCATAAATATTGAAGGAAATAAAATTATTCACATTTAGCGCGTATTTTTTACAAACAATTTTAGCCAAAAGTAAATATCTTTAAAAATGCCTTTTTCCTGTACATATAAGTACAAGTTTTTAGCATTAAAAGTCTTTTTTTAATAACATATCTTTGGATTTTTCATTGGGAAATTTCCTCGCTTTTGTTGAAAAAAAATAATGCATTTTTTCTCTCATAAACTTTTTTGAATTCAAACCAAATATGTATTTACAACAGATGACTTAAAAATATTGTTTATTATCATTTTTCAAGCACAACATGATTAGGTAGAACGAAAAAAACATCTGACAAAAATGATTAATGGGAGCGGTGAATTTCAAAATAAAATGAGCAGCTGATCACCAACACATGTTTGCAAAAACACAAACAAACTTCGAACTTTGCCAGTCTTGTTAAATTAAATTTGTGAGTTGCTGAGCTGTATAATGTTATGGTAAAAAAAGTTAATTCCAACCTGTTTTGATCAGAGACCGAAATAAATAAATTGTGCATTTGAAAAATATGTACGTTTGAGTTTGTTTAAGTTAAACAACATAAGTTTTATTTTTTTCTTTTACCTGTTACCTTTCATTTGTTTGGAAACTATATATGTACGTATAAAGTGAATCAATTTTTTTAAATTATTGAATTTGGCAAACTCTACAACAGAAAAATGAAAATTTCATTAAAAAAAAGGATTTTTGAAAAAATTAGAATTATAAAATTGATTAAAAATGGTGGGTAACAATTTAATTATTTAAAACTGCGTCTGTAGTTCATTAAATGTTAGCAATTACTTAAATTTTATAATAACTTGAGAATATTCTAGAAAAAGTAAGCTTTTAGAGGATTGTCAGTTGGTATCTCAACTTAACTCTTTATCTACCGTATTATCATTTACTGCAGTTTATTTCATGCAATATTTTTTTTTGAATCACTACATTGAAACTTTTAAGGGATATACATAAACACACAAAATATTCAACTTTGGTAAATTTAATTAGTTAGAGCTAATTAATTAATTAAAGTTATTCAACTGAAAATTAAGTATATATACTGTTGACTTAAAATAAATAATTAAATCTTTTTAAAATCTCTTCATTAACATACAAAAAATTAAGAGACTTATTTTTGACATTAACTATTTTTTAGAACAAAAATGATAATATTCGCAATACGCTGAAAAGGTAATTTCTGCCATAAAACTATTCGCCTTCCCCACTGAAATACTCATCATAGTATCCGTGCTGCTATGTATGTTGGAAGAGTGGATTTAAAAGAATATTCCTGCTAAGTATCGTCAGAGCGTTCGTAAAAATGGTTATTCTATGTAATTTTAAAGTGAGTGGTACTTATAAGTACCATCGGTAGATAAAGAATTTAAATAATAGGTGGCACTTACGTATTATCGCAACAATAGCCAATTTAGCAACTCTAATTTCGTATATTTTGTTTGCGGTGAATTGGCAATCATGTTCTTCATTTCATTTAATGTCGCCTACAGGTTCTGATAGTACATAAGTACCGAATAGGCTTGTAAAGAACATACAGACTTCGATAAAAAAATCTATCAAGGAATTCTTTATTTCAATGCTTTCTGTGTGAATATCGCGTAATCTACCAAAATTAATTAAGAAGACTTGGTACCCCAAAAATCACAAACCTATCGTTTTTTTTCATTTTCATTTAATCTTATTCTTTGCATTATTATCTTTCGATTGATATATCACTTGTGCTTGTCGGAAAGTTAGAAGTTGAATAAAACTGCATTTGAAAACAAATTAGGCAATTCAGCCACACCCCCTTTTTAGAAAAAAAAGCTAAAAAATGCGTTATGATAAAAAAATCTATTTATAAATAGAAATAATAACTATAAAAAGGAATGTGTAATATTAAAAGCAGAATATTTCCGAGGCGATACAATAATGTAATTTTTCTTCCTTGTGAAATGTGTGCATGTAAAATTTTTAAATTAAGGCATTTTATATTAATAATTTTATAATTTCAGTTCTTATTCTTGATATATTTTTCATACAAATGTAATACTTTAATGTTATAAGAAGAAAAACAGCTAAAATTTCTGTCGTGACAGAAAAAAAAAAATTTTAAGTTTTTCTTGAGTTTTCTTGTGCAATTAGTACTCTCTAAAATTTGATCATTTATAAAAATGTGTGGGTTGAAAACATATGAAAATGCAATTATTTTAAAGAAAAACGTATAAGTAATATCTTAAAGTGGTATTTTAAGTTTAATTAAGTTTATAATAATTATTTTTTCAGAATTATAAACTTTAAACCTGTTTTTCTCAGTTTGTGTTTTTCGAAACCTTAGTGCATTCAAAATGCTACTCCTTCGACAATTATTTACCAAGCACTTCAATTTTTTTCCTGCGTGTTAAAAATAAAGCATGTAATAAAATTAGGGATCCGTTTTGCTATAAACTGAATATTTTTTTAAAAAATAAAATGTAAGACATGTTGGCTTTTTCGTTGATTTTTAGCCTGTATTTCAACATTTTATTTTTTTTTCTCGAAAACGAATGAAGTTATTCTAAAATCGATTCCTAAAGTTGTTAAGAACATCCATAAGAATATTATAAAAAAATTCAGGTCAAAAAATTAATTTTTACAAAAGGAGTAGGATTTTAAAATTTTCCCAATTTTCTTCAAAAAATTTAAATTTTTAAAATTGTGTGAATAATATATGAAAATTTTCATCTGGTAACATTTTCTTGAAT
The DNA here is from genome assembly GCA_019973935.1 of Trichonephila clavipes. Lineage (NCBI taxonomy): Eukaryota > Metazoa > Arthropoda > Arachnida > Araneae > Nephilidae > Trichonephila > Trichonephila clavipes. Next base: position 337,730 of record BMAU01017210.1, on the reverse strand, counting down.
AGAAACATTGTATAAAATGTTAAAATATAATTTTTAAATACGTAAATAAAGAAGTTTGCTCAAAGGGTGCCAAGTCTTCTTAACGTCAATCGACTGCTTCAACTCTTATGTTTTCAGATGAAGATTGAGCTTATACATTTCTATTTCCCTTTTACTTTCTCATCATTTAAGATCCCTAATCTCAGCATGTAAATATAACAATACCTTGATGTTACTGTCTGAAGACATTTGGTTGAGCCAAACGTTGACACAAAAATGTGAAGCGTAGCATAGCCAGAACTCTCATACTTAACAGCCTTTTCGTCTCAAAACTAGTTGCCTAAATGGTGGCCGTGGTAGCCTTGTGTTAATGGTCACGAATCCATGGTCTGCTCGCTTTAGTTCGAGACAAGTGCCTCTGAAGACTTTTGACGGATATATACGCGTTTTTACAACTAATCCTCGTGGGAAATATTTGGGTCATCATTTCGCGTTATTCCCAATCATCCCTTCGGAAGAAGAAAATCGTGATTTGTAAATTAACTTACTACAAATAGGCGAGGTGTTCTAGATTGAAGGAGAGAAGATATATTCGAGCCCGGTGAGATTGCTACTGAAGGTAAAATAGTAGAATTATAGTGATTTGATTCTTTCACTAAGATTGAATTGAGATTAGATTAAATCGGATGAAAGTTTTGATCCTTTATTAAGATAAGGATAGAGTTTGATAGTCTCGTAATCGTTAGCATTTTACTGTAATTGTTACACTTTCACGGCTAACATTGAGACATTCTCTTAATATTATTAGTTGAAATTGTGTCTGTTCTTTGTGTGGAAATAAATAGATTAGAGTTGGATTATGTCGAGTGTTTCTTCTCTTCCCCCTCCCACACATCCAGGTACTCTAGAGAGAGGCGAGATCCTCTTACAGACTCACCAGGCAGAAGGGGTCAATGAACGTTAAATCTTTCTATTCTCTCCCGTTGGTGTGGTGTAGTAATTTAAGAGAGAGATGCTTGCTCAGATGCAGTTCTCGTCACTAGACCGAGACTCAAAATTACGAGATCCGTCTCCATTAGCCCTCGTGTTGCTTTAAATTGGACAAAAATAAAACTCTAGTTCACTCACTTCTAAATTTTAGTAATAAATCATTACACAATGCTTCCACTTAACTAAATATTTGAATTTTCCGATTAAGTTCTTTTTTTTACCTCTAAATTTAAGGAAATATAAGATCATTTTAATTTTCCCACCTCGGCTATTTTTTATGCTTGTTGCATTTTGGGAATCTAATAGCCACACAATAAATTTCAAAGGTAATATTAAAATTATAGTTAATTTTACACAACCGTGACTCTTCATCAAGCTTCATTGAAGGCAATTTTACAACTCCTTATATTGCTCTGACTTGGCTCCGATGTAACCGAAGCCACTTTGTTGCTGAGTTGAAAGGCAGAATTCTCAAAAAGGATTGAGATCTCGTATTTGTTTCTTGAAACTCATCTTGTAAGATTTTTCATACTCAAATGAGCCTCTAGCTACATTTTTAGAAGACTGGGTTGCATTCAATGGATTTCTGAAATCCGGGTAAATGGTTTTCTTCTGTTATCTGTACTTCCTTTTGGTCCTTCCTTTTATCTTGAGTGTTAAGATTCCTCAAACGTTTCTACGAGATCGGCAGTAAATAATAATAAAAAAGCAAGACACAACTAGAAAATATTATACTAGAAATGAGCTGTGCAAAAAAGAGGAGACAACACTACATTATCTACAACTCTATCAAAAATGTATTTCAAAACGAAAAGCCCTATTTAGACTAACATCATAATGAGAAAAATAGAGTACAATCAGGGAGGAAATTCTTCTTGTGTGCGTGTTCCGGATAAAATTGTGCTGTATATTAGCAATACAAATATGGTAACCAGCATACATGGGAACCACACAAACAATTAGGAAATAGAAAGCAACTTCGACTTATAAAGGTAAATAGGGAAATTGTTATGTTTGATAAGAAAAATTGCGTCGCCTAGAAATACGGTAGATATTAATATGGGTTTTTTTAATAAACATTTTGACCCTTTGGCGATCATTCCGGTAGGAAGTCCAAAAGTCGTGAATAAAATTTTTGGAATAATTATTTTGAAATGAGTAAGGAATTGGAACACAGCAAAACATCACACTCGAGAAAACAGCTTATTTTTCTCCACAAAAATTTGCGAAATCATTAAAGGAAGTTTTATTGATAACTTTAACTTTGTATAAGTTCATAAAATTATTTTACTGTTATGTTTAATGGAATCAAGATATCTAGATGTATTAGTATGTTTATTAAGTATTAAGATTTATAGTAGATGCTGAGTAATTGTTAATTTTGATATTAGGATGAACTATTGCCTACGAATAGCAGGCAAATGCCTGAAAGTAAATTCCCCGCTTAAGATAACTTCTTTCACGGAACCACTGTTGTCTGTACTCTCTTATAATACTGTGAGAATGGTTTTAGTGTTCACCTATCTAGCGCACTACCATCACCCTGAGATTTCATTCCAATCATTAGACCTACATTTATTTACTATGGATTACCGTTTGTATGAGTTTGATAGAATATGATATATACTGTCTACATAAACGTTACGTAAGTCGGACCTGCAATTGCACAAGGGCACAGGGCCTAAAGAAATCTTAAGACATCACTGCGTACCAGCTGTATATTTATTATTCATAAAACGTATATGTTAAGGCAGAATTTTTTCAATACCAGTTTTCTTAACTCACTGCAAGTGGTTATTTAATTTGTTTTGGGTTATGGGTTAGAAATGCATTATGTAGAAGTTTATTTCAAATTTACTAGTAGCAGAAATACGCTTTTGACATCACTATCCTTTATTTCTATACTTTAACGCGAATTTGGGCTTTTGAGTAATACATAATGGATCGGTCTTTTGTTTGGTAACTAAAAAAACGTTTTGTGTAATCCTTTAAACTGGAGAATTATTACATATATGTGAAAATTGAATTTATTTGAACTAAATCATAATATTTGTTTGGCAGTAAATTTTGAAACTACGTCTCAGATAATGCTTCGTAGCTGTTAATCAAGTTTATATCATTATTTAAATTAAAAAAAACAGAAAAAACAGGAGTTTATAATTAAGTTTTATAAGAAACACCAAAAGGTAATTTTTCTCCGACAGGATACACCGGGCGTTTATTTTTAAATATCCCATTAACAATTCATTCTGCCGGGACTTAGTTCTCGATTCGGGTGCAAATAATTTTTATCAACTCCACTTTATTTACTCGGAACAAGATCATCCATCACACGCATTCATAATATAATTTAACTATTCATTAAAACTGCGAGCTTTGTGTTCGTATCATTACACAGCTCATTTTTCCTGCGAACTCGGGAAGCAAACAATAAGCACTAAGACTGCTCTTACACTGGGTATATTCATCAGCATTTTATTTTCCTTGATATGTAACGGCACGGGGAAAGAGAGAGAGGTAGTGAGAGAAAACATGTCTTTTCTCCTTAGAAATGAATCTATTTAAACATTTATAACAATACAAACTGCAGCCTTCGCTCTTTTATTTTTTGGAGAGGAGGCTGGAGAGAGTGGAGGACTTCTGAAAGCAACCTCCTCAAAGGTACAATACGCGCGCCATCTTGCAAAATTAATTATGTCAGATTCATAAGCTGAGAGCTCGTAAACATCTGTTGTTGCTTCTGGAAACAGGTTCTTTGAATAACGGGGACGATTCAGCCTCCTCCAATTGGAATGAATGCATTTTCGGAGGGGATCGAGTCCTTTTAATGAGAGGGCGAATGGTTTCCGCGGGTTTTTGAAGTATTTTCGGGCAATGAATGGTCTTACTCGGAGGGATTTTGAAGGGCGAAAAATTGTTTTAAGTGGGGAAAAGTTTGTGTCACTTTGAAGCATTTCGATGAAAATCTAGTTTTAGGAAAATTTGTGACAACTGTAAGGGGTACTTTGTTTTCTATTGCTAAGACGGCCTTGCTTTTGTTGCTAGTCGAGAGTTCCTTTACTGTTGAATGATGAAGGCAATTCGTTACGTTAAAATTGTAAAAGATCATACAGGAGATAGAGTTGGGCTTTAAACAAATAATCATAACCATTTTCATCATACAAAATGCATTTTGTTTACAATAGGATAAGTATTGCCGTCCCAAATTGTGTTGGAGGAAAGTCATGAATGAAGGCTCTGGTTATAGTTATATTGTACACTGAAATCACATTAAAACTAATTATGTATATATATATATATATATATATATATATATATATATATATATATTACAATTTAATTGGTGTTACCTGTCCACCTCTTAAGAAATATCTTTCTTACTTCTTAAAGTATTTATTCACTTTTATCTGATCTTTCCTTACATGCTCAGAAAGAATTTTCTCTGAGTTTCAATAATTTTGTATTCATCTCGAGTAATATAATTCATGTTTGTTGTTGTTCCCAACGCCAACCGTTTTGATGGTGTCAGAGCGACACCCACGAAATTCCTCAGGGCAACGGGCTAGTAATTTACCCCTGCCATTAGCCGCAGCTTTAAGCACCATGCAGGTGATAGTATGATTTGGCTAGGCTCATCTCCAATTTTGAGGGGGAACATACTGGAGGTGGTTCAAAGGCTTTCCACCTGTCTTTATCTTCTCCCAGCCTTGCGATGAACTTGCAACTTGCTAACTATTCAGGGTATCTCCATGCTGCAAAAGGCAGTATACATTTACAAACATATATACCTCACCCGGGATTCGAATCCAGGCCCTACGACACAGCATTCAAGGTCACCAGGCACTAAAATTAAAGGGAGGCTGCATATTCAATGCAATAGGTGAGTGAGTTCTCGTTCAATTTCCATAATAAGGCATCACCTGGGGTAGTGATGATGAACCTCATAATTTCGAACTATCATCATTTGACGAGGACGATGCTTGAGCTAACATCCGACACTCCTAAATTTCATACCACGCCAGTGTGATAGCTTTGAATCACGTTATATTTATCGTACATCAGTCAGCCTTTCTACATTGAAGGGTTTCAATGGCTCTAAGGCTCGTAAGGGCATGGACGCGCATGACACACTGGTCATGTGTCTCTGACCATGACCAATAGGCTACTGTGACAACTTGATACATCGGGAGAGAGAATTTAGAGAGATAACTTTTATAACCCCTTAACCAACGATTAAAAGTTACGTCGTTCGCTTCTCCGTTCCACCATTTTTCGCATAGGCACGCGTATGCAGTGTATTCAGAAAACAAGAAAAAAAGAGAAATGAATGAGCAAATCCTACTCAGAGAAATAAGAAAAACTTTCACAAATACTATAAAAATGATTTAATTCCTTATTAGAAACACTGATAATTCGCATACATCAGTGTATCCTATGCATAGAATATAAACATAATGGGTCATAGAGAACTTTGATAGTTTGTTTTGAATGATAGATTAGAATTATAGCGTCTCCCTAGAAGCATTTCAAAGTCTATTAGTGAAAATCTGTCACTGTCTTCATTATGTATTGAGAAATGGTGCTCATAGAACAAATATTTACCTCAACATAGAATTAAATCAAGAATTATCAGAGTTTGAAGTATTCAAAACTTCAAATTATAGAAATCACAATGATCTATCGGCAAAAAAATTTAATTATCATTTACCATTAATCGTTTTTTGATACATTAAAGTTAATTCGAGCAAAATAAAAAGCAATTTAACATTAAAATATCTGGAATTAAATTTTTAATCGTTCTTAAAGTTTTTTACTATTTCTATAAACAATACCTATTTGTATGACAGTAATGTAATATAATTAACAGGAAAACTGGAACTAAATAGCTCCTTAAGTATAATTCATGTTTTTGTATTCCAAGAGTAAATAAATATCACCTTACATATTTATGGTCATATACACTAACTGATAATTTAACTGATAATTTTTCATAACTCTTTTTTTCTTATATCTTCAAATTCATTCTTCATTTCCATAGAAAAACCAATAGCTTGATTAATTTTAATGTAATTATTTCTGAAAACCTAATTATTATAAGCTGCTGTGATTTAAACTGACATGTTAATGAGAAATAAGTGGAATTAAAAAACTGACTTATACGTGAGATATCATGATTATTTTTTAAAAATCTATTATATATCTCATATTAAATAAATATAGCACGTAAATATATCTGAATATAGAGTTGTATATTTCTAGAAATATGACTTTCAATTTGCTCTATCACAAACTTAATTTAAATTAATATAAAATATTGGATATATTGTCATTTGCTCTTATGCGATAAAAATATATATTTCCTTAACAATGTATTTAGTAATAGTAACTACTTTCAATATGAACTATATATACTTTACAACAATATCTTAAAATGATATTTGAAAATATTGCTTACATGTTCTAAAGGCCCGCATGCATCTGTGTTCACGGGGAATAATATTTGCAATGAAAGGTTCAGCAGGAAAAGAACTGAGATAATTACAGTGAACAGAATACATACAGAACATACTTTTCATTTTCACATGTATTAGAAATTGCAATAACTCGAGTACAATAAATAAAAGTGCGTTTTTTCGAATTCGAACAAAACATTTGTGTGCATAAACAATTGTATAAAGTAATTAAAAACATATATCAGGGAAAAGTTAGAAGCTCTATTTACCAGACTAGACGCTGCAAATGCAAAAGATATGTCTAATCTAATCATACACAGCTGCATCTTCAAAAAGAAGGCAACTTTTCTCAGCATTTTCGCGCCTTTCAATTCTTTACGGAATATTAGATTTGAGGTTTAGGCTTTTTTCTTTTGCTGAATATTCTTTCCACAAAAATAGACGTCGAATGCAAAATGTGCACAGAATCCGCAGATTCCCTGCGGAAATGCATCTTTTGGATTTAGAAGTAAGATTCTTATCCATATTTTCTTTTGAATTTAGAATGCATTTTAGTTCTAAATGTAAAAAAAGTACGAATAGTAATGGCATATTCAAATATCGGGGGAATTTTCGTTCAGTGTGATGCTTGCATTATATCTTACTCGTGCACTGAAACGTCATGAATAAAGTTATTCAAAACATATCGGTTAAATCAATCATTATGAAAAGCGTGATAAGTTACGAAATGTATTTAATATGCGTTATAAACAATCATCATACACTTTTCAAAGTATTTTCATTACTAAATGAAACGTTTATAAAGAATTACATAAAGTTTCGATGGTCGCGAACTCGTGTTAAGAGTTATATTCGTGCGTTCGAGGTGGCCACAATAGCCTAGCGGTCAAGGTAACAGACTCGTGGGCAACGTGTCCTAAGTTTGAGCCAGTAGTGTGACGGAGGAGTGACCCCTTGCAAAGCCTGGTTTTGTCTTTAATATTTTATAAATTTGTTAAATACATACTTGGCGTCAATCAAATTTTGCTCCCCCTAGAATCCTGGGCCCCCACGATGGTGGTGGGGGTATACAGTACGCCACTGGTTCCAGCCTAGTACTGCTTAAGATCCACCTTGCAGAAGCGGCGATGCACGTTAAATATGACGAGACTTAAATGTCCTTCCACTGTTGTTGGCTTAAAATTCCGAGGTCTGTTGCCAAAATACATTGAGTTGTCGATTAGTGAAATGTTAATATTCACTATCTCGTGTGTTCGAGACCTGTTATAGCAAAATAACCACCGCGTATAAAAGAGCTTGGGCACGCGAAATTTATTGGAGCTTCAAGTCTTCAAATTGATGCGATGTGGTAATTTGAAAACTTGTGTTCCAGTTTTAGTGTTGTCCTCTTCACTGGATCTTAGTTCACCAATACGAAATTAGTCGTCAATTGCCTTCTGTAGTTAAAAAGTGTATAGTTACTTAACAATCAATGGATTCCTAATTATAAATGATTATAATTGAATATTAGATAATTGATAGAATAATTGATTATTATACTTCTTCTTACTTCAATCTAAAGACATTACTTTGTATTCAAGGGGAAAAATACATCATTGTAATTATTTTAATAATTATTAACAATATAAGGTATATAGGTTTCTAAGACATTTAAGAAATTAAGCAAAATCGTGCTTAGGAAATTATGCTTAATTCATATTTTCATTTTTAACTTAACCTGAATACTGATTTTTTTAGAAATTCACATTAAGTCTTCTTACCATATTTTAAAATTTTTGTTTTGTTCATCATTTCACTATTACATGTAATGCATTTGTCAGGTGTTTAATTCGGAAAGAAACATCTCACAATTCAATGAACAATAAAAATCTTATTTCAAACAAAAACTTAATATATATATTTTTTTAAGGAGACAAAAAAATAATTATTTAACTAAGAATATAGATCAGCGTATCTCTTTAAACAAATAATCTGTGACCTAATAATTGCAATTTATGCACTGATTTGGGTAAGAAAAACTTAATGTACATTATTTGTGTCACCTCTTACTGTTGTACTTAAAAATTTACTCTATAAGAAGCTGTACGTAATATATTTTTGGATATGTAGCCAAAAGCCTTCACTAGCTTGACATTTTTGCCATAAATTCGTGGTTTAAACGATGTTCATTCATATTTGTGATTACTCTACGTTCATTCTTTGAGTTGATGCATATATATGCCACGAACAATATACGTTTCTAGGGATAAAACATTTATTTAAGTTAAAGTAACCGAAGAAGTTTATGAACTTAATATTGCAATACCACTGCCAAAGTTTCAGTATGAAATATGCGACTTACACACATAAACTTATTTATTGTAGTATAAAATGATAATATCAGAAAAGCAAAATTATACATGGAAAACTAGACACTTACTATTTAACTACGGAATTGAGCATTTTATACGAACACAGTAATTTGATCTGATACCAATTTATCTGATAATTAGAATTAGTGTATAGACAAATATCTAAGTTTAAAGAGCAAACAAACTTATTAGTTTGTATAAACAATAAGAATTTAGATTTTAGGAAATGTTTGTAACAACAAAATGTAATAAATTAGAAACAAAACAAGATCGATATTGATTACTTAGTAATCAGTTGATGTATCGACTTTTGAAACATCCTTATTTGTGTGTGCTTTCGTTTCCAAACAATTCTTGTAAAAAACTTTGAACCTCTCAAAGATACAAAACTCTCACAAAGAAAACGTGTAGAAATATAAATATTGCATGGAAAATTATAGATATAAAATGACAGATCTTTTTGTAATAGAAACTGTACTGAAAATGGACGAAAACAAACAACTTGATAATCAAAATGACAGTTAATAACATTAAATAATGCACACTTTTCTGCACGAAAATGAATCGTTCTTTATCTCAGCTGGAAACACAATATTCCATAAAGCAATCTCCAGAACCGATTTGTCTTGAGAGAAATGCATATCTAACTCAGTTGTCAACACTACCAGGAAACAAAGAACCACACAACTTAACATGAAACCACAAACAAATTTAACTATTTGAATTGGAAAAAATGAACAGTGGGAAGTAATAATGACTAGAAAATTACCACTGACATGTTGGACTATCCTCTGACACTTTCTGCGTGACAGATGAACGATCAACACTTGGTTCGTATCCATCACTGAGTGGACAAAACCCCTTTTATACCGATCTGTACAGAACCGCTTGAAGAGGCGTTGTCCACATTTTGTTTCGCCTCCTGTATATCTATGGGAGGCATCATGTTTTCATGAAAGAGAAAGCAATTTGTCTCTCGTTGGGTTCGGCGTGGCGCATCAATAAAACTAAGCGACGGCGTTAATATTTCATCCAGGATAGATGTTACTGTCTTCTGCCTGACATTATTGGATTTCACCGTTTGTCTTTCTGTTTTTGCGGTGTGTCAATTGGGATGGGTTGTGTTGGCACAAGAAACACCAACGGGTGATAATCTTTTTAATATTGAATGAGCCTCTTAATTCGTTTCTAGTAGAGCTGATAGTTTGTGTAACTACGTTATTTCATATTTGATTTTTTTCCAACTTAAAAATAAAGCATTTGAAGTTGAGTTTGAAGAAAATTAACTTTCATTTATGTTTTTCCACGAGTTAGTTAAATAAAAATAAAAAATTTGATTATTGAGGATAGACTTCGTGGTACTGAATTATGATCAAAAGCGTGTCAACACCTGAATTTAATTGTGTCATATATATATATATATATATATATATATATATATATCGCATTTATAATCTGGGGCTTTCGATGTGGGGAAAGTGAGAATTTAGATTCTTGAAAATATTCGATAAAGAACAGGACATGGCAAGGCCATGCGCAATTGTCATGTGCCATGTGAAAGGCCATGTGCTTGAGAAGAATTGAAAAAGAAAATATATTCCAAAAAGCCGATACAATAAAAAAATTTGCTCTGTTTTGAAGAATTTGGGACAAAACAATTAACGGCTTAAAAGCATAAAGAAGTGTTTTTAAAAAATATTCTTACCAATATGCTTATCAAATTGACAAAATTCCTCAGAACAGTATATATGTTAGAAAAAAGGAATATTGGCCAAATATACTTCACTGTATCAGAAAGTAATAACTTTTAGAGAGGTTTGAAATCTTAAATCATTATAATATCCATATTAGTATGTTCTTTAAATTTAATGCTTCAATCAGCTTAAAACTTTTATGTGTATTTTGCTTTCGCTTAAAATAACTACCTTTTCATGTGCTTGAGTTGGAATTGAAATCCTTATTATTAACAATTGTTAAAAATGTTTAAATATTTTATTATTATACTATAGTATCAAGTGTCTAAGGGAAACAAAAATTTTAAATGTGTGTGTTTTATGATAAAGTAATACTAGATTTTTTCATGCATATATATATATACATAAGAAATTATATCAAATACGATATATAATCAAAATAATACATATTGTTGAATAAAATTAAGTAAATTTCGTTATTAACTGTTTGAATTTTTACATCAGTTAGAGAAAATGCGTTAAGAAATCCCTTTCTTAGCGATTACCAAGAATCTGCGGCCCAAGTTGCCACAATGTCATCAACCCCATTACAATAATTTATATTGGAATAACCTACAAATATAAAGTTGCATTTATTTCTTAATAAAATATTTTTATGTAATAAAAACGCAAGAAAAATTGGAAACAAATAATATAACTAGTTTTTAAGTATAGGGATTAGACTACAATAACTAGTTTGATTTCAGACGATATATGCCTGAATACGATCACAGACTACAATCTGATTTGAACACGCCTTTTTTAATGACCAGTTTCTGTTCGAAATGTGGACAGAAATATTTCAGCAAGAGAAGTCTTCGAAAACAAAATAAACTGAAGAAAGGAAATTCTCAAGGGATATTATTTTTCAAAATAAAATAGAAAGTCGGAATATTATATTTATTCCACGAGGGAGATAAAAAGGAACAAAAATTGATTTTCAATACTTAAAAAAAGGTTTACGATAAACAGATGCATTATAATTTTTAAGACTCACATGTTAATTTGGAAGTTACATAACATAATATTTATTTATTTGTTTTTTGTTAAGGAAATAATATTAGAACCAGGACTGGCGTCTAAATGAAAGATGAAACATAAATAATACATTCATATATTTTCTTCATCTTTTTTTCCTATATTTTACATTTTTTTCCCTCTATATAATAAAGTAAAATTTATAACATTCAAAAATTTATTAAAAACGTAATTCGATAAAATGAAACTGTACTCATCATTAACTAGTTTAAAAGTGTATATAATACATTGTTAATAGAGTAACAAAGACCGAGACATATTTTGCCTGCCTTACTACACTAATTCTGAATTGATTATTCAGCACTATAAAATTAAAACTTCAATGTATAGTTTTACAATTAATAATTGAAATCTCAAAGTTGTTTGTAAAATCGTTTCAAATACTTTCTTTTATAAATGTTGAATATACTATTATATTTACTGATCAATTTTTATTCCTTATTCATAAAAAGTATGAAACAGATAGTAAACAAACAAAATGAGTGATTATTAAATTCAAAACTATTTTGTAATTCTAGATGAGCTAAGTAAATTCGAAAATAATAATTCAACAAAATAATTATGCAAGTTACAAAAATGATTTTTTGGATTAATGCAATTTTGGATTAATTCATCAAACTAAAAAGCATGTCCATAAAAAATTTAGGAAATATATAATTATTATATATTTTATTTAATTTTCACATACCTTTTATATATTTTGAATTGAGTAATTTAACTAAAATGCATTAATTCTTGAGAATTACTTAAAAGCAATTATTGTATTTAATGTAAACTTTTATTCCTTATAGTCTGTCACAATTATTATTGTTATTTTTTTAAATCATACAAATGTATATATTTTTATCATAGATAATTTTATGTAAGAAATATTTATATAATTTTTTTCTATGGGTTATAATCATACTTCTAGTTATTTACGTGTACATTTGCAACATATATCTGTGGAGGACATCGTGTATGCCATTACACACATACGCGTCATATCGAGTTTCCGAATTTATAAGTTAATGGTCAGTTTAATATCAGTTTGATTTAATTTATACTTTATATTCACTATTTACGTTATTTAGTGTATCTCACTAACCTTGTATTAAGTAATATATTTATGAGCAATTATGTTCGAAAAGTTAGTTATTTAATGTTATTTTTTTTTCCTTTTTATTAAAGTGAGTTTGAAAATTTTTATACATTTTTTTTTTAGTTTTTTACATTTCACATTATTTCTAACTGTATTTTTTATTTCACCACAATAATATATGCAATTGGTGATTTAAAATTATGTTATTCCTGCAATTTTATACCTAAGCCTAAGAAATTATTAATATGTTAGTGTGGGTATATTACTTTGTTGTGTTCTGCTTAGCAATAATTTTATATTGTTGTTAGTTTACTTTAAATTAGATTCGTTAAAATTTAGCTGTAAATATATATCGGAAAAACGTATATATATATATATATATATATATATATATATATATATATGTTACAGTATATAATTAATAAGGATAATTAAAACAATAAAATAGATACGAAAGATTTAATACATGCTCTTTATATTACGTATTTGTTAACATAATGTAACAAAAAATGCATAAAGTATAATAGCTTTTAAATATTTAAGTTACTTAAGCATGTTTGTATCGTGTACATTTCGTTGCGATTGTCTTGTTAAGTAAGATGTATTTCAATTTCTCCACAGGGGCATAGCAATACAAATGCTTAAAAAAGTATTATAAGTTTCAATTTCAATTTTTCATAGGATTTTATTTTTGTTTTTAACCTTTTTAACTATTTATAAGGCATTTTATATCTTAAAACTTCAATCAGTAAACCAAAACCATCTTTAAAACAGTTCACAGACAAGCAGTAACATATATTAAAGTATCACATAAAATCGAATGCAATTTCTCCATTAATCTATATTTTAGGCATGGCAAGGAACATGATCTTTCTCAAACACCCCCTTACGGGGGATTGAAAAGGTATCCGAGAAGAATAAAACCACCAAAATCCTTAAATTCTCTCTGAGAAATGCGATTTTCCCCCATTCTCTTTTATCTTTCTCCCTCCTCTTAAGAAAACGATACATTTCTTAGCACGCACCTTGGATACGTAATGCGAAATCCAAAATGATCAGTGAGTGGTATGCTCTCAAAAAGCAGTACCTGGTGGAGGACGGGAGGGTGTATGGACCACACAGAGAAGCACGCGGTTATAAATATTGATGAGATTTCGACTGCTGGAATTTCAGGTTGACGCCTGATGCCATTTGCTCTACAGCAAGTTTTTGAGAGAAAAGGTGGAAAGTTTTTTTCGCTTTAGAAGGAAATTTTGTTTGTTCACTGGTTCGAAGATTCATGGATATAGCTAAAGGATCGCAATAGTAGTTTTTTCTCCTTTTTTCATAAATAGATATTTTAACGCTCGTTACTTTCTTATATTTGTGTTTTAGAAGACTTTAGATATGGAGAACATCTGGAGTTATATCTTGAGGCAATCTTTTAAAGTTAAATTTAAAAAAAATATATAATCATTTTGTTCCGATATGAAATATTGGTTTAAGATAACTTATAAAACATTTTCGTTGTATGAAGTATTTATTCTTGGAGTAGTATGAAGAATAATTATTATCTATATAATGTAAACGGATTAAAATATTTTACTCTAAATCAGTTTTTCATAGCCTACGGTCCGTGGTGCCCTGGAGGTCCACAACACTTCTCTAGGGGGTCCATGGGGTTTTTCAGACCATCGTATTCTGCGTACGACGGTGGCACATGGTACTGCGTCGCGAGCTTCAATTGATACCACAGTGACACTACAAAATGTTAGAAATCGGTCACTTCAAAAACAGTTCCGAGCCAGGCGTCCCGTAGCATGTATTACACTGACTCCAAGTTCCTGCCATTTGCGACGCCAGTGGCGTCAAGCCAGGGATCATAGGAGGACAGATTGAAGATATTTTGTGTAACTATGCCTTGGTGCCAGTGATGGCCATGTTTGGTCAGATGGATGGCAGGGGAACGCCTGCATCCAAACCTGTTTCCGGCCTAGGTACACTGGACTTACACCTGGAGTTCTGGACTCAGGAGAAATTTCGTATATATAACAACAGGAACACTCTTGGAGTTATTCCAAACACTTTGACTACAAATCTGTGCTTCAGTCTGGTAAATACAACCTATAGTACTTCCATTCATGAACAACATTCAAGGGGGAGTTTTCCAACAGGATAAATTTCTCCGCACACTGCTGTTGTAACGAAACATGCTCTACAGAGTGTTGGCATGCAACTTTGGTCTACGAGATCACCAGATCAATTCAGCAGGTAAAGGATATCCTTGGATGATAACTCCAGTATCATCCACAACAAGCACTGAACATCCCAGGATTGACACAAGTGCAAAAAGCATGAAACTTCATACCAGAAAGGGATATTCGGCACCTGTATGACACAATGCATGCACGCGCGCAGTCTTACATTCAATATTCTGGAGGTTACACCGGCTATTGAAGTAATAGCATTTCACATTTGAAATGTCTTTTATTGAGCTTAAATTAACATGTGACCTTGGAAATGTGAATCAATAAGCTGTATTGATTAGACAATT
Organism: Trichonephila clavipes; assembly: GCA_019973935.1. Classification (NCBI taxonomy): domain Eukaryota; kingdom Metazoa; phylum Arthropoda; class Arachnida; order Araneae; family Nephilidae; genus Trichonephila; species Trichonephila clavipes. The sequence continues at coordinate 322,572 of BMAU01017210.1, read as the reverse complement.
GCATAGTCCAAGTTTCATTACTTTACTATAGTTGTTTCTTCGTTTTGGGATTTTTTTTCTGTAAGTGTATGTGGTAGATTTCTGAAAGAAATATTCTTAAAGTTTAATTGAATATCCAAGTATTACTGAAGATAAAGTAGTAGAAATTAACAACTTAATACACAGCGTATAAATAATGCATAGTTCTGTAAATAAAAAAGCAGCCTATATCATAATAATGTATATTTCTATTCAGCTTATGTTTGAAACAGAGTATGTGTATATTATGTATGCCAGCTTATGTCATCGTTAAAGAATGAAAACGTGGAATCGGATACTGTATTGTGTATTTTATAAGCTGATTAACGAAAGTGAAAAGAGTTTAGTCATTGACAAAAAGTAATAAGTTTTCTCAAGTTCTCAGAGTGCAATGAGCAAAAATTTAAAAAAAAAAGTAATACTAGAAATATTCATTAATTCAGAAAAAGAATGTTAGATGATTGAAAGAACAAAAGAGAGACACAACTTTGGGAAGCAAAATAAAAATCCACTTTGAGTTTTTGACGACTGATTTTCATTGGCATACCTTATACGGGAATCGTATGTTATGATGGAATTAGGAGTTATTAGAAGTATAGATTTAATCATTGCTGGAATTAATCTTTGGTCTTTAATTTCCTTTTCTGGTTCATTTTAAGTTGCTTCCTAAACCACTATAAATTCTCATTCGAAACAATATTTTTTAGCAAAAAAAAACTTTTTATATGTTATATGAATTTTACTTCCTGAAGAAGTGCCTAAAATATCATTCAAATCTAGTTACTTTTAGTAAGTGCTTAGTTGAATTAATACAATAATACAATACATTGCACTATATAAATCACTGTAGTGAAGAAATTAGCCTCCAATCAAAGAAGTGCTTGGAAGTTAACAAGCATTAGTGATCAGGATTAAGAAATAACCTTAACGTATCGAATTCAGAAACTGTTCATCCACCAGATATCATACGACCTGAGTTTTTAAATAAACGGCAAGCAGTTTTGTAAAATATATAATTAGTTAAAAAATTGCACTTAGTTTAAAACTTGCGATAAAAAGAAATACTTAAGTAAGTATATATTTCTTACACGACTCAATAAAAAATGTATTTAGCAAATAAGTCTTTTTTTTTTAAAGAATCCCACATGTTTGAAAAAAGAGTGTGTGTTGGAAGGATAACTTACAGTTTAACTCAGTAATTATACAACGAAGCAGTTGTATTTTTATTATAGCATAACTGTGTGTGGAAAACGTTGGTAAATATTATTTATAATAATCATTGAATCCTCAGAACTTACACTGATTTCGTGCATTATTTTTTATTTCTTAGAAAATGATTTTTTTGTCTTTTTCATTTTTTATGCAAAGTGACATATATATATCCTTAAAATAATATCTCTGCTAGGATTTGTCAGTCTGTTTGATAACTAATGATTTCTCGAACTGATATTCATCAAAATAACGTTGAAGAAAATTGAAAAAAGTGTATTTTTAAAACTGTAGATAAAAAAGCTTAAGTTTCAAACATCGAAGGATAAAACTTTCACAGAAAAACATATTTCATTAAATGAGAAAAAGTGTTATCGCTACAAATAAATAAGTCTTTCAATCTCCTATATTTTTCGACGTTATTAAAATTTAAATTATAACTTCGGAAGCAACTAAAGTTGAAGCAAACCATACATCAGGTGGCGTACAAGATATTGCTTCTCCCGTTGCACCTTATTAACATGGACCTCGTAAATAACACGGAACATACAATAATAACAAGCAACAAAAAAATTATACGGAGTTCTTTTTTTTGCCTTTTTATACTTCTTTTAAGGGACGGGAGTAGGTCTGGGGTGCCAGAAACGGCGCAATTATCGCATTTTTCACTCACGCCTCAGTGATCACGATGAAAAGAGGAGTGTGGAGCATTTAGCGAGCAGGAAAAAGGACTTCTCTATAAAATAGACGAAGTGAAGAAATAAAGAAAATGAAAGAAAGAAAAAAAAAACTGAAAAGAAAATGTAGGAGGGAAAGGAAGAGAGGGTGGGAAAAGGGGTGGATGAGAAAATGAGGTTTTGATAAACCTAACTTCATCCATCAGAGCTAGAACTGAGAAAAATCGGACACTCTTTGCTGGGACTTTCGCTCAATTTCTGAGTCTCAACTATTTTTTTCCTCCATTTTTTTTTTTTGAGGTATGGTTACCTCTTTTTCCGATATTTCTAGGTGATTGTTCATGAGAAGTTTATGTTATATGATTCGTTCAAATAGTGAATTTTTATAAATATTTTTCTATCAAAAGCTATGTTTTAAAAGATATGCCTATTTTGAATAGTTGAAAAACCACCATTTCATTTATGTTTTTTGGAATGTTTTTTTCATGAATGAATTCATAATCTATGCTTAAACTTCAAGTGCGCAACAGCTCAACACCGTATTGCATTTGAGATTTTAATATTTTTTTTTCTTATAAACATTTGCACGTGAATCAAAAAGTTTTGTTTCAAAACAGCAATGGCAATGATTTTAAAATTACTTTTAGAATACTCCTTGAGACTATAATTTATTTATTGAGTAATTCCTAGTTTCATTATTTATACAGCAGTTTGTAGCATAACTATACAGTATATTTTTAAATACGAATGCAAATAAAAAGAAGACAGAGTCAACAACTTACACAATAAGCCTTGAATATATTTTATAATCAGCATAAGTAAATGTCCCAGAAAAATACTTTTAAATTTCACAAACCATAATTATATAATAACTTACAACATAAGATTTAGTTTCTGATTGGTAAGATGCAATACATGAACAACTTTGAAGTCACCTCTCATCTTCCAGTGGCAAAAGTAAGAACCTCAAACTCTTGCAAATTCTTATATGGACCCATTTCCTTAGGTAATAGTTTTAGGCGTTTAGGCTCTCAAGTTATATTTTACTTGCTTCTCTAAGATGAACACTATTTTTCCCATTTATTGCTACTTTTTTTTTGGGGCTTTTGTCAATGTTACGAATTTAAATCTGCAGAAATGGTTAACTTCTTTCTTTTTTGGATTGGTTTACCTCTATGTGCAATTTTGCTACAATATAATTAATAAATTAAATAATTTTATAAATAAAAAAACTATTTTTAAATAATTACATTTTATGAAAGTTAATTTCTATAAAATAAATATAAGTTTCTAATTCGAGCGACATGGGCATATTTTGTAAAAATCAAGTAATCAACTTAATAGTGTAAAACATCCTTTTGAAAGTAATCTGATGTGAGTAAAGTTCGTAGGTAAACGTCTTTTCTGAGAAATATTTTTTTTTATTTTATTGGTGAATAAAGCCACCACATATATATTTAAGTTCTAAGAATGCCAAATAATTATATATTAAATACAACAATTTATAAAAGAACTGAACTATTAGCACTTATTTGTTACTAGATTGCCAGCAGATTTTTGTCTTATTTTATCTTATTGTTTATATAAAATAGGACTATTATATTTTAAATAATTAAGTATTTTTTTTTATAATTTATAAAACTGAATTTGACATTTAAACAAATTTTATATATATTATCCAAGACTGCGTGTAACAAAAGAATAATTTTATTATAGTTAAATCTGTTGTAAAACTCTACTACTCTTTTGATAAATAATTTTTAGTTCTTAAAGAATCAAATGATCGCATGTATTTAAACTCCAATGAATTCATAAATTACCAACTGAAATATTTTTTATTCTAAGAATCCATCACTATAATTATATATATATTCTATAAGATTGATTAAGAAAAAGGATACACAAATAATATATTCTTTGTTGCTGTCAGGAAATCCATAATTTCAATTACAAAGTTTGCAATAAAAATTATGCTTTTCTAAAAATATTTAATATCCATCACGATCATAATTCTAATATTTTTTTATTAGATTAAATTTTCAGTCTCAAACCGATTACTTTTACTGTCTACATTTTCCTGACATAATTAAATTAAATTCCAAAATCTTTAAATATAGAGTTACTTGCAATTTAACTCTATTCCATTTTTTCAAAATATAAGAGATTCTCTTCATCTTCTATTAATCAATACTTTCGAAAACTCTTACTTTACTCGTTTAATTTGGTGAAACCCAACATAATACAAACAAATCCTACACAAATACAAAACGGATAATTACAAACACAGAATATCTCAATATTTGGTTTTATGCTAACATTAATAAAATCGGAGTCTGCATCAACAGAAATGCTTACGAGTTTATTTCTGCTTTGCAAACATGATGCGAAATAGTTGGGTTGTGTAATTTCCTGCATTTGGCTTTTCTGCATTTTACCTTATCTAGCCGTAAATGCACATTTACGGCCATTTGAGACTAAAAATGAGTAAATGTTATCTTGGATGAATTTGAAATATTGCTGATAGCGATACGTTCGACTCTTCTGGAATATGTTACGAGACAAGATATACATATTTGCAGAAATTTGAGACCAATAGAAGCATTTAGATTGTTAAAAGGTGTATCTTAATGTTTAATTGTATATGGATACTGTGTGTTCATAAAATAAGTTCAATACAATTTGATATGTTAAAATAGATAATGGTTATGATTTCGCTAATACGCTTAAAAGATATTCTTGAATGAAAAGTAATTTATCTTTATTACATATTTTAAGGACATTTTCATGGTTTCTAGCTTCAGTTTGCTTCTGCTGTAGATAACAAAATTTTAAAATTCAATTTAATTCCTTAAGAATTTAGTAGTTACGTTTAATGATTAAAATAAAATATAAAAGGATTTTACACGAATAGTCGTGGATTTCAATGGTGATTTTTTCTGTTCTATATTTATAGTGAATGACAACGTATTCTAACTACTCATAATTCAGTAAAGTTCATAATAATCGGGTAATTCATAATATTTTAAAAACAATAAAAATATCAACTACATTGTTTTTACATTAATGCCAGGTATTTATAAATTATAAGACTTGAATTAAATTAGTTATACATACATTAATTATTTTTTCAGACGCATACACAATTTTCATCATTACTGGCTTAAATACAAATTTAACTTAATTAACTTATTTTTGCTAAAAAACATTAATAAGCATAGACGTAATGTTATTTGCTCTGCTACATAAATATGTCAAATGCATAACGGAAATTTTCAATTTCAATAGGAACATTAATAAATAGCAAAATGTGAAACTTTTTATAAAGCAAGGACAGCGATAATGTTTGTATTATTCAACTATTAATGCCAATAATTAAATATTTCAATGACTAGCAGAAGGCGTCTTATGGACAGGAAAGAATTTTTATTTAAGAATTGAGGAATTAAGTGTGGTATTTGGATAAATTGATGAGTAATAAATATATATATATATATATATATATATATATATATATATATATATATATATATATATATATTTAAATACACTCTGTCGCAAAAAAATATATGCACCCAGAAGAAATCAAGCTACAATCACGAAACTCGGCAAGAATGTAGTCTGGTAAGAGATATGCAAATGATTAAAATTTCGAAGCCAATGAGACAAGGCTAAGTGTGCTATGCGCATATTAGTTGCGCAACTGGGAGAGTTTAAAAGCATGAGTACGAGCGCCGTACGGCTATCCAAACGAATCTGATGACTTTGATAGACGATATTGAGACTTAGGATGCCTCTAAGACGTAACCGGTGGCAGTACGAGCAGCTGACGGACTTTGATAGGGGCCGTATAATAGGCCTCAGAGAAGCAGGTTGGTCGAATAGACGTATCGGCCGCCCCTCGGTCGGAGCGATATGGTAGTTGCTCGGTGTTGGCAACAGTGGATCACAGAAGGTAGAGTGTACCGTCGCGGAGGATCAGGACGTCCCAGGAACACAAATGATCGCGAGGATCGTGCAATCAGAAGAGTGGCCACTTCGGCACCAACAACGTCGCTAGCATCGATTCAACGCCACTTACCTCCTTCCAGACATCCAGTGCCATCAAGAGAAACCATAAGGAGACGACTGACCGAAGTTGGCTTGAGGAGCCGACGTCCGCTAAGACGCTTACCACTGACCCCACATCATAGGCAGTGTCGACTGGATTTTTGCCGACCTCGGGCAACTTGGAGTGTGACAGACTGGAGACGTGTCATCTTCAGTGATGAATCCCGATTCAGTCTCAGTGCTGATGACCACCGCACACGTGTCTGGAGGCGCACCGGCCAGCGGTCCGATCCGGCATTTATTGTCGAGCGGCATACAGCAATTTCACAAGGTGTGACAGTGTAGGGAGCAATTTCTTGGGACACACGATCATCTTTAGTGGTCCTTCAAGGCACTTTGACAGCTCGCAGATACGTGGACGATATTTTAACTTCGATTGTGCTACCCATGCTATCAAGTCGCCCAGGTGCCATTTATGAACAGGATAATGCTCGTCCACATACTGCGCGACTCTCCTAACAATGTCTTCAAGGATATGACGTCCTACCATGGCCTGCCAGGTCACCAGATCTTTCGCCAATAGAGCATGTCTGGGACGCGCTGGGAAGGCAACTGCAGCCGTCCCGAGATACAGGAGAATTAACTGCGCAGATGCAAAGACTATGGCAGGATTTTCCACAGGGGGTCATAAGTAATCTAATTGAATCGATGCCACGCCGAATTTCGGCTTGTATAGCTGCCAAAGGTGGCTTTACTACTTACTGATTTTTAACCTTTTGCAAGCTGTAACCGCTTAATAAAATGATATTTTGTTCTGAATTTTTAATCATTTGTTTATTTTCATATACACTACATGCATACCAAATTTCGTGAATGTAGCTCAATTTCTTCTGGGTGCATATATTTTTTTGCGACAGAGTGTATATAAAAAACAATCACAACTATCAATTGAAAAATTGAAATATATGAATCTTATAATACTAAAACATTTCAAAATATCAATGGCGAATATAAAAGATAAAATTCCATCGTTTTCAAACAAAATTAAAAAATTATAAAATAAAATAAAAATATATAAAATATCCAAGTGCAATCTCGGACTTAGGACCGATAAGTGGGGTTAAACTAGTTTGATGGCGCCAACCTTCCCCCTATTGCAACTTGGTAAGTTAATTGGAAAATATCTAAATTTCAAAAAAAATTTAAAAATTAAAAATTAAAAAGTTAAAATTAAACCATATACTTTAAATTAAAAAGTTAAAATTAAACCATATACCTTAAATTAAAAACTTAAAATTAAACCATTATACTTGAAAAATAAAACTATTCGCCATCGCATTCTGAAAGATATTACAACATTTTAACACGGAAATAAAAAATGTCAGCAATTCTAGCCACATATAACTCAAGACTTTTTTTTTCAAACTCAATATTCCATCTCCTTATCTATTGCGATCGAAAGTTTCAGAACTTTCCATTATTAAAATTACAGTTAATTTTTATAAATAAAAGCACGCGCGTGTGCGAGCGCGTGAGCATTAATATAAAGCATTAATATAAAGAACGAGAGAGATAAAGAATTACCATTTGTTACATCCTCCCCCTCTGGTTTCGACGGCGTCCCGACGAGGAACCAGGAGTCTGTGGGACCTTTGGTGGACGGCCACGTTTACGAAGAGGAATAAGGGTTTTTACTTTGTCATTATTAAAAGGAGTTAAAGCAGAGGCGTGGTAAACACCAAGAGGTACCCCCGGATTATCAAGACTAGCAATCTCGTAAGATGATGGTGACCTTTGTGTTTAAATCAAGTAGGGACCATCTCTGCGTGGCATTAGTTTTGCACTTCTTCCTTGCGCTGCGGATGTGATGCTACAAAGACATGTTCTCCAGGTTGATATGTTGGAGCAGCTTTTCTCTTTTCATCAGCGTAAAACTTCCTACTATCCTGTTGCTCTTCAACCAACTCTCTAATCTGAGTGGAAAACTTAGCGAATTTCTTGAGATAGGGATTTATTTCTGGCCCAAAATTATTATTCTGGATGATGACTCGGATATCATTAACAACTTCCTTTGGAGTGCGTAACTCTCTACCAAAATTCAGAAAGGCTGCCGTCTGTCCTGTCGTTTCGCATTTGGCTGTGTTGAGAGCAAAACAGATGAAGGGTAGCTTCTCTGACCAACAGTCATGCTTGTCTTGGAAGAGAATTTCCAGCCGTGGTTTCAGATCCCTATTCTTTCGTTCAACTGGGTTAGCTTGTGGATGGTATACAGGGATCAGGGATTGATGAATGTTTAATAGGTAGCATATTTATTGCATCACTGCTGACATAAACTGAGTTCCAATGTCACTGATAAGGTGGCGAGGAATACCATACCTCAGTAGAACCTCTTCAATCAAGGTAATGGCACATTCTTTAGCTGTGGCATTGGGTAGTGCAAACAGTTCGACCCACTTGGTGGTACAATCCTCAATGATTAGGATCCATCTTTTACCATCTTTACTCTCAGGTAGGGTCCTGAAGAGATCAATGGCCAAGGTTTCAAAACGTTGGGCTGGCACAGGTGTCTGTAACAGCCGGGAAGGCTTCTGATTTGAAGCTTTGCATTTAATGCAGTCAGGACAGTTCTTTACAGGAGTCATTCTGAATGGGGGTACAGTGATATGATGAATATGTCCCGTGTTAATGTGGTGCCCCAAGATATTTGTTGCTTCTCCCCCTGGTTCGAACACATTTTGGAAGGGGATTCGAACAGGAGGTTAAGTTTCTCCTTCTGTGCAGAGATCAAACTTTCACCTTCCCCCCTTTCTATTAATTGGCAGGTGTTGCTGGACATCTTCTCAACTATGAACGGGGTGTCCAATTCTTCACCAAATGGATACTTGTGGGTAGGATTGTCCCAGAAAAACCAACAAGTATTCTTCACATCTAGAACTAAACCAGCAGAACTAAGGAAATCTGTTCCTAGAAGTGTTCTATTTCCCTTTGCCTTTGGGAGAATTATGAATTTGGTCGAGACTGATCTCCCCTCAATTTCTACCATTACTTGGGTTGTGAGGGCCTCACTTGTGGTCTGTTGACCATCTGCTAAGCTCATTGCTAATTTAGTTTCCTGGAAAAGGAGTCTCTTATCCTTAAATATCTGGAACATCCTTTCCCCAGCAATTGAATTTGAAGATCCTGTGTCTGCACATACACGTCCCTTTATTCCACAGAAAGTTATGTCGATTAGAATCAATCGAGGGCTTCTGGTCTGAGCTGTGTAAGCATTGATGTGTTTGGTTGCTACGTCTGTTCTTTGTGAGGCGTTGAGGTTGCAGGTGGGGCTCCTAGATTTTATCACTCCTTGTTTTCCCCAGCCAGGGCATCTGAGAGGGGATCTCTCATTTGGTACCTCTGATGGTAATATTCTCTTTTGGGAGGGCGTTAAGGTTCCTGAATGAGACCTGTCTTCCATCATTTACGATTTCACTTGCCTTCACGTATCTCCTAAGTCCACTGGATAGGGAACGTCGGATGTTGTGAAAAACTTCCAGCTTATCTGCTAACATTTCTGGGGAGATAAGTTCTTCCCAGATATCCAGGTAATATTCCTTACACTCTGGAGAGCATCTCTTTTTCATTTGATCGGCAATCATCAAATTCTTCAATCCGTCAAATGAATCATTTTTTAACTCATTGATCCAACCTTCAAAATATGCTCGGATTTCAAAATAATAATCCTTCCACGTCCCATTTGGGCTTTTTCTGTGACGTGAAAACAGCTCCCGGAATTTTTCTGCGGTTAATTTGAACCGTTGCAGAAGCATTCCTTGAATGTGGGAGTAATCCCTGCATTTCTCCTCAGGCTCACGGGCAATGAGAGAGGTTACATCACTAGGTAGGGCACTAATGAGATAGGGTACCCACAGATCTTCACCGAGATCTAATATCTTCATTTGCCGTTCGAATAAGGTCAGGAACAGGTCCATGTTATCAACTTCAGGATTGAATGTTGGTAGCAATTTTTTTAATTCAATTTTTGTTTGGGGTAGGGTTTGTGGACCTATAACTCTTTGAGTCTCATTTTGCAGTCGTATTTTCTGCAGCTCAAATTCACGCAATGTTTGCTCTTTTTGTTTGTTTTCCTCGTCTATCCTATTTGATACGATTCCCTCAAAGATACATTTCACAAATTCAGGGTCTTCCTTATAAGCATCATTTGTCAAAATTTTTGTCCTAATTCAATTATTTTTAGCTCTTCCCCCTTCGACTCACATTCACCTAACTCAATAGCAAGCTTAATGAGATCAGCTTTTTTCCCTTTTCCCAGAAATGACATGACTGAGAAATTTAAGAGTTGTAAATAAATAAAATAAATAACTAAGGTCCAGGCCTTATTGTCCACCAAAGCTCTTACAGAGATGGGAATACACTTTAAAATATGGCTAGCTTTAAAATCTTATAAATTATTATGCACTTCAAAAAACAATTAAAATAGGTAAATAAATTAGTAACATATTCAAAATACCAACAAGGTACATTAATTAAAATAATAAAAAAATATAAAAGAAAATTTAGTAATCATCAGTTGTAATGATACAAAAATTCAATGCAATGAAAATACTAAAGAAAACTAAAATAATCAGGCATGTAATGCTACCTAAATTCAATAGGAAATCAGTAAAATATCAAGCAAAATAGCAATTATTAATGTGCAATTCACAAAATATTAATCAGGAAACGTTATCTCACAAGAAATAAATTAATATACAGCAAACTTAAGAATTATCATTGCATATGAATACCAAAAATCAATGAAATAAATAATAAAATTATCCCTAGCACTAACACACTGTAGCAGGATTGTTATCACTTGTATATGAAAAATACACAAAAACTATTGCAAAAACTTTTAGCAGGATATAGATGTTCTTTTTTTCTTTTCTTCATACAATTGAAGTCAGGATGATTCACTTTCTCTCTCGATTTCCAGGGATTTTCTCTTGCTTTAGAAGGATTGCGGCGCAATACCAGTAATTTTTTTTTCGGGACAGTAAAGTTTACAGAGCCGGTTAAATTTTCATTTTTCTGCGGCGTTTCGTCACAGCGTCTACGGGATCGTAGTTCTTTGGCCACGGGTGTGGGCGCCAGTTTTAACACGTAAATAAAAAATGTCAGCAATTCTTGTCACATATAACTGAAGACTTTTTTTTCAAACTCAATATTCCATCTCCTTATCTATTGCCATCGAAAGTTTCAGAACTTTCCATAATTAAAATTACAGTTAATTTTTATAAATAAAAGCACGCGTGCGAGAGAGAGCATTAATATAAAGCATTAATAAAAGCATTAATATAAAGAACGAGAGAGATAAAGAATTACCATTTGTTACAACATTAAAATATTAAAATTTAAAAACAATTTAGTGCATAATATAAGTGAACCATCAAACGCACAAGATGAGATGCACCCATCTTTAAAATAGTTGTATAGGTAGAAAAAATAAAAAAAATATTTGAGATCCGAAAGTTCAAATAAAAAATATTTGATATCCGAAAGTTCAAATTAAATAATTGTTACAAATACAGCCTCGTTGGCCTCATTTTTGGCGAATTGTGTCAAAGCTTAAAAAGGTTTTTTTCTCACGTGTAAAAGCATTCATTTGAAAGGAAATTTTATATACACGATTGTTTTGGATGACAATACGATACTTTAATGATAATTAATAAAAATGAATTACCACTTAATGTTGTGATTCTGTCATATGTATATGCATATTTATATTAATTGCAACTATTTAATAAAAAGTAGCTAAAATAAATTTCTTCTTGGTTGATTTAAGTAGGAATTGATTAAAATTTTTTTTTATATTACTTGTTTATAACAATAGCGTTGTTACAACAATGCAGGTGAATGTTGAGTTGTATTTTTTGAATGTTTTTAGTTAATGTTGTTTAACTAATTGCGATATTGGACCGAATTGTGAATCTAAACCATTCTCGAATTTATTTGAACCCACACAAAAAATTTCATCGAAATCGGTCCAGCCGTTTAGGAGGAGTTTAGTGACAAACACACGCACAGAAGGTTTTTATATATAAAGATAAAGCGATTCATTCTTCCATTACACGTTTTTTCGGAATTTCTTTTAAAATATCGTCATTATTATTTTTATATTTAGATTAATTAATTCATCGTTATAAATCATTATAAATTGATGCATTAAATTAATTTTTAAGAAATGTGAAAAGTTGAAGTAGCAAAATAATTTGTGAAGAATTTACTGATTTTTTACAATATTTCAATTAACTCATTATATGTCGCCCAGCCAGTATGGTGGCTATGACCCTCGGCTTGTAACCGAGAGAGTTCGGGTTCGAATTCCGAGTAAGACTTGGTTGTATCTTCTTCGGGAAAGAAGTCGGTCTTTCGCCTGAAATGGATTCCCATCTCGAAAGGAAAAGCAGTGCACCTCATCTTGTTACATGCTGGGATAATCGTTTGTAATAAAATCTGTATTCTTCTGTGGTTGTGTTAGATGTGTCTGTTCATCTATCTCATGTCTTTCGTATGTATCCCAGTAATAAACACACAACAACAACAACTCATTATATATGTAAATGTATGTATTTTGATTTCAAGGCTTTAGAGTCTTATAGAAATTTAAATGCAGCCAACATAGATAATTTAAATATTTATTGATAGTTGAAATTTCTAAATTAATCTCTCTCTCTCAATTAATATATCATATTAAATATAAACTAATACTGACTGAGTAAAAGAATATATTCTTGAAAATGTCCATTTTTCTGACAAAAATTCTAATATTTTTATTATTTGGAAAAAAATTTCTCTGAACATTTTGATTTCGAATACTTTGTGGCTCATTACACACAGATTCATGACGAATTTGTAATGTTTTTTTCTTACTTCTAGATTATAAAATAAATAAAATAACTACGACTCATTTCTTGCTGAATTCAGTCACCAAAACTTTGAAGGCTAATATATATACGCTTGTTTTCTTTTTATTGCCAACTCTAGCAGCATATTTTGCCTTTTATTTCCCTCAGTTTTTCTATGACCCGGTAACCCCTATCTATACTTTTCTTCCACCGGTCTTAAAGAGAGGATGTGTTACTAATGGTTGTTTCTACACACTACGGTCATCAAGATTTTTTTCCCGCTTCGGTTCCGGTTCACTTGGCGAGATTAGGCGAGGTTCCGGCTCAAACCGATATCTGCAGATTTGGCAGTTCTTTGTGTTCTATGAAAAGGTATTCCAAAGGGAAGAAAAAAGAATTTTTGTTCGCCTAGTGTTATTGCTGGTTAATCAAGGTTTCATTTAGCTCCATATCACAGCCTAAAGCCATGGAAACTTATCTACAGTCTGCAGGAAAGTGTGATAGAAAAAAGGATATTTTCTTATCAGCTGAGGAACTTTTTAAGGTTTTATTAAATACTTGTTTACCAAACACAAAGTTGGATATTTTTTGTCCGTTTTCCTTGTTGACTGATAATATCCTTGTGAAAAATTAGAAACTGATCTTTCTTGGGAAAATTGGATGAAAACTTCATCCTTTTTTGTGTGAAAAAGTGTCATTCAAGAGTTGGAAGGCAGATGCTTTTAAATTAATTTTTTTATACCTTGATGTAATTTGTTTACTTTACTTTCTTTATGTGTAAAAGAAATATGTTCGTTGACATTTTATGAAGCCTTCTAAGGGTTATTATGACATGAAATATATTTCTTATAATCATAATCTTTATCCTCAGAATATATGTGAGAACAATTCAGTTGTTAAAATATTTGACAGCTTAGTTTTAGTAATAATAATTAAAAACACCACTTAAAATTAATATAATATTTAATGACTCAATTCTTTTATTTCCAAGCATCTATTGGTGTTAATTTTTTTATCAGTAATCATGTAATATCTTATAAAATATTATTCATGGATATTCAAGTATTCCAAGCAATTTTTGATAACTGCTTTATATTCATTATTATCCGAAGACGTTCTAAGAACTTTTTTAAAAAAAAGCATACTAAAACATTATAAATGCTTCTTTAAGAATCAATACCAATAAATACTACTTAATTTAACTAACAATATTTTTTAGAAAAAATGTCTAAATTTAAAAGAATTCAAAATTACAAATGACATTTTAGCAATATTTTTGAAAAAACGTGAAAGCAATAAGAGAAAAATTTAATAAACTTTTTTTCTGTAAAAAAAAATTAATTAAACAAATTTGATGTATTTATGTAAAAATGTACTAAAATGTTAATGTTTTATTAAAACTTATAAATTTTAGAGCTGAATAAGTAAATAATTAGGAAGGTGACATTCTTTATGAGACCATTACTTAAATAATAGGTTAACTCAAATAACTCTTAAAACTTTAAATAACTCAAAAATACTCTTACAATAAGAAATATTTTAGTTCATTCTCTAGAAAATAATATAAATATCAGGCTCAAAAAGTTTCGTAAAAACAGGTTTTTAATATTTTGAGCTATCAGACTCGTAATGATAACTTTTGAACAATTTAAATATCCACTTCTGGTAGATTAAAGGTCCACTTCCGATGTTTCTAATTGTATAAGATTGATTGTGACTTGGCCTATAGGTAGCGTGGAAACAAGACAGCTCCAATCAATAAAACGAAAAGCAAAAAAAAAGTATGTGATTTGACCGAATTTGGCCAGTTTAACGTGTTTGGACACCATAAACACTGTTTACTGATCTACATTTTTCTTTTTGTTTTAATTCAGTAAAATCTTGATTAAAACAAATATCAGTTCTGAAAATTAATTATAAATCTGTATTATATAATTTATATTTATCTTATAATATCTATCATTTAATTTAGTGATATGCAATGCAAACTAATTGGCTTTTGTAAATTTCTCAAAATTTCACTTTTACGTAACTTTTTTTTATAAACGTTAGTCTAAACAACGTAGTGGTGCCATCTATACAAGCCTGTAAGAGCTTTCGGACTAAATTGATCATTTTGGTCCAGTGGTATGTTACGTGCTTACGAAACCGAAGGTAGTGGTTTCTGTCCTTTGGATATGCGCCATTCCATTGGTGAACCTGGATGAACTAAAAAAAAATGCGCAGCCTACTGATTTGTCGTGGCGCCATCTACCCTCAAGAAGAGCAACAAAAAAATTGTCAGACTCATTTGATGCAGCCAAACCAACTCGTCAGACTCACTTGAAGCAGTCAAAACAAACTCGTCAGAATTACGTGACGCAACTTCTCCAATCAACAGCAACAATTCACGCGTTCGCCGTAACAACTATATGGTTCTCTCGCTAATCCATCTACTCGCTGGTGGGGGAGTGTCTAGCGGTATCATCTATTTAAGCCATCAAAAGCCTCCAGACTGAAGTAATAGTTTGCGTCCAGTGATATGTTACGTGCTTACGAATCAGAAGGTACCGAGTATGAAGGAACCACTTCAAGTATTTACTTTTAATGATTAAATAGTGCATATTTCTTCGCTTATTAAGTATTAAATATGAATATGTAAATATAATATTATATAAAGTAAAATTTGATGTGCTTATACGATTTTAAATATTACCCTTGAAACCTAACTATAGAAATGCTTTACTTTATATATATGCGTAGCGTTCGCCCGGGTTGGTTTATTTGAAATGTTGGCATATATGGTCTCAGGAAAACATCTTCAGAGAATTTATAAAATTAATTACCACTTAATGTTGTGATTCTGCCCTATGTATATACTCATTTATATTAATTGTAACTATTTAATAAAAAGTATTTAAAATAAAATTTTTTTGTTGATCTAAATAGGAATTGACTTTTTTTTTTGTTATTTAACAAAAGCTCTGATTTGTTCAAATGGGCAGGAAAGATATTTCTAATGTAATAATACTAGTTGATTATGATTAAGAATAGGGCGTTAGTTTTGAGCTTAAGAATTAAAAGCATATTTAAATATTAATGAAAAAGAGTTAGAAGGATGCTAAAGGGAATTAGTACACATATATATACAGTATAAGCAAATGAATAAATATTTTATAAATAATAAAACTTTTAGTATTTCATACACTTCAACTGAATACTTAATCTCAACGAGACATTAATCACATTTAACTTCTTAAACTTAAACTGCCCCAAAACATTTATTTTACTTTTTTAAATATCGGGATGATTTAGATGTTGACATAAGCAAATTTTCGCCGAATATTAAGATACATCGGAGTTCTTACGCAACCAGTTCGAGTCTTTAAAGGAAATTATTTTAAGAAATTAATGCCTTAAATTAATACTTTTCACAGTTCAATAACGTAAAACTACGCGTATCACCTTCGACTACGCGTCATTAAATTCGTTTTCGAGATTTTAAGTACTTCATTTCCGCAAAGAGAGCGACATTTTAAACATACTTCCTCAAGAAACAAAATTAAACTCTTTAAATTTGTTAAAAACGGAATATTTCAAAACGCGGTAAATCTTTATTACGTAAGAAATTTCTTCAACCGTTCAAAATAATCTTTCTTACTAATCAAGCAGAATCTTTTGAAGATGTGAGAAGGGGGGCAAGAAATAAAATATTTTGGGAGAATTTATTTTTATTCAATTCTTTGGAATACTTAGTTTAAAAGCTTAAATTATATCAAGATTTATCGATGAAAATGACTTAAATGGGTAGCAGAGCTTTTACTTTAAGTGGTGTTTATTGCCATGTTAAAACATGATATTTTATCCTCAAGTATAAAAATTGAAGGTTTCTTAAAAATTTTATTTAGTAGTTTGGTATTTTGAAAAGCATTTATTTTTTTATTTTTTTTTATTTGTCATTTGTTTGAATTATGGCTTTTAAAGTAATTCCTTTTATAATATAAATTATTTTAGTATATCACGATCATGTTTTAAATCTGGCAGCAATAATGTTGAAATGTGATTTCATAATCTTTTAAATATTCATTTTGTGTTTAGTCTTATTTAGTAATAAAAGTAGTTCAAATAAAACAAAATTATTTTCTGAACTTAAAGAAATGATAGAATTTGTGACATTAATTTCTCAAGGAAAAAAAATCGCAATAGGAAGTTATATTTTTGTAATCATGATCATACTACCTGAATAATATAAATGTATTTTGTATTTTCCACTGTAACACAGCTTCATTTTGTTTCCCGGCACCCTAGGCTAAACAGCGGACAACATGGTTTTCTCATTCTAAACGGGCAATTGATAGGCCTCACCTCTGTCAGTTGCAAAGCCTATTAAACTGTTGTATTTTACACGTGACCTTGCAACCATGTGTGGAAAGGATGACCCCCTATTGTGCGGAGGAAACGCCAACAAATGTGCATTACGGGTGATATGCAGATTTCTGGACCAGCCATTTGAGTTTCGATATTTGTTGCCAAATAGAGTGTTGTCCAGACTGTGACCTGTATATAAAGATCCACTGATGCTTGGTACAGTGTATAAGTGTGCAGTGTGTAAGCCCATGTTCTTTCCAATCAGGAACAGAAAGGAATTGAAAGGGTTGGTGACAGTCTTGCTCGGAAGGTTTAAGAAAGACGGTTTAACACTGGAACGTTCATCGATGTCGATTGGACATTGGGAACAGCAAAAGCTAGTTCATTAAGTAGATACTATTAGTAAAATAAACTTCCGGAAACAATATCACGCATTTATTTGAGCTTGAATGCAATGTTATTGGGTTCACAGTGGAAATGAGTCAGTTATACTAAAATATTTGTGTGTCTAAGTGTTCTATTACATATCTTTTTTGTCTTCCCATAGAAAAAAAATCATTCAAATTTTGAACATTTTACAGAGCAGATACCTTGTAACGATGACTCGTAGAAAAAAGGTCTAAGCCCTGATAAAATTGCTACTTTGTTGCAGGAGCTTTATGAGAATGAATCGGATGGTGGTTATAGCTGTCTTGCTCTAATTTAGATTCCGATGAAGACATAAGATTGAGTGAAAGTGACTGTGAATAATCTGAAGAAAGTGCAGATGGAATTGATAATATTCTAGATAATTCTGATATATATGTCACTAGGGATCGCACAAAATGAATATCGCACAATAGTAATGTTCCTCCAATGCTCACTAATCGCTGGTTGAAACGAGACTACTGTTTCGGTGAGCACCGCTCTATTAATCGACGCGATGGGAAATTTTAGAAAGATAACCGCTTGGGTAATAAAGCGTGAAAATAGTGTATTTCTCTGCAAATTTCTAAAAGAATCCAGGGGGTCTCAAACTCACCAACATAGTTGCCAAATTGGCGGCAACTTCATCACCAACTATGATGACAACTTGGCTCTATCGCCAAGATTTTGCCAAGCTCTCATTAAATCGCCACTATAGCGTAAGGGACGGCATTGCTTGAGAATATTACAATTTTAACATAAAATAAATATAACATAGAGTAATATAAATGCTTTACACGTCTAAATACAAATTATTTGCACAATTTACACAAAATTCGTAACAATAGAATTAGTACATAATGTACAAAAAAATGTTTAACTAAATTCAAACACTGAAGAGACTGTATACTCACATTTATATACATTTTACGTTTATATAAGATACGCACATCTTAAAATACTTTTACATATTATTCATGGGATTTTTGATAAGTTGTGTATAAATGTAATGAATACATTACAGTATTTCAAAAACAACAATAGACGCACTAATCCAATAGATGAAATTTCAGAATAAGAAATAAGCAAATAACTGTAAATTTTCATATTTGCATGAATTGAATATGTAGTTATCTAACCATTTCATGAATATTTTATTACTCAATCGTCTGGCACTGTTTAAAGTTTCCATCTACCAGATAATTTAAATGCGGAATTATGTTTTATTCTATGTAGTTTGTTATTATAATCTTCCAACTAGTCCATTGAAATGCAATAAATATTTAAAAAGAAACTCGAATATAAAGTCCTATCCCGTTTTATATAGTCTTTATGGGAGTTCAAAAAAGATAAATTTTATTCTCTTAAATACTTACTCAATTTATTAAAAAAAAATTAAATGTATCGAAAAAGGACACAAGAGTAATAGTAAACTAAAACATTTTTGAATGAATTCCTTTAATAAAAATGTCATTTGTTACTTTTCCTCAGTCCTGCATCGTGACGACATACATAAGAAGAAGAAAAAAGAAAAGAGAAAAAAAAGCCTTTACTTCAACGTTTGTTTCCTATAAGATATTCTATTCTCTTATCATTGTGTTATCAATCAATGGCTTGTCGTCATAAGCAGACAAAAAAAACGTTCAAAAATTGATTGGTATTGTTTTTTATATTGATAATATACTTAATGTAAAAAATACAAACTAATCAATGATTTTATAATAAATTAAGAAAAATTCATAATACTTGTAAGCTATGATTTCAAATTATACCCACAGTATTATAATTTTTATTGCTAAGGTGTCAGCCCTGTTATAGGTGGATTTATATTTAATATTAAAATATACTAAAAATAAACTTGTTAAAGAAATGTATCTAATGAAAAATATAATTCAAAATTTTCATTATAATCATTGTATATGTCCCATAAATAAAAGCTTATTTTAAAATTTTTCACCTAATACATTTTCTTAAAATTTCTTCAAGAAAATGCTGTCACGTATAACGTCAGCTGGAAATGTCGTTCAAAAAGGTCCGAAGATTAAAAATTCATTAGAGTTCATGCCATTCAACTAAAATTTTAATTTTTAAATGTTAGGAATTAAACTGTTTTCTTTATGGTATCATCAACTTTAAAATAATGTGGTTTTAACTAGGGGAAAAACTATGAAAATATTTGGTATGAAGTTCTAGCAAATACTTCTGTTAAATAAAACACTTGTCATAGAAATAAAGCCAAAGCATGAATATTTTCTCCATATTCAGAATTTAATTGACGAAATTTAAATGTTACAAATTATAAAACTTTTGGATTTAAACGTAATTGAAAGAAGACTGCATTTTATTTAAACGGCATTGTTTGTTGCGTTTTCTAAGCCTAACTGCATATTTTGCGATACAACAAAAATCTACATATATTACAAAAATTTAAATATTTTATTTGCTTAAATTATGCAGCAAGTGTGTATTTAGTTTATTGTTCATTATATTTAAAAGCTAATTTGTGTTTTGGGAAGGTAAAAATAATATGAACTACAATTTCTAGTTTAGTAAATAACTTCTGAAAGAAAAATATGTTTTTAGCATGAATAATTTATATAGTTAAATAACTACAAATGTTTCACAGAATTGTTTCTAGGTGCCTAAAGTATTTGCATTATTTGCATGGTTTCTAAATCTAATAAATAATAAAATTTTCGAGTTAATATTTACTATTAACATTTCTGTAGTCAATAAAAGTATACAAATATCTCTCAAGATAATTAAATGTTATTGTACTCATTAGAATACAGTAGTTTCTAATTATATATACATAAATACAGTATTGAAAGAATAAATATGAATTGTTTTGTCAACACTCAAAATTATATATTTAAGTTTAACCAAATAGTTTCCTCATATTTTATGTTGATATCTTATTTAAAATAGTGTTATGTAATTTTAGATAGTTATTACATTAAAAATAATATACGTTGTTTTAAATAAAGAAATTTCCTTTTCTAGTAAACATTCGGTAATTTTTCGAGAATATTGCACAGTTGTTTTAAATGATTACAGTGATAGAAAGTATTTCTAACTTACAAAAATGACTGCCTTCAATGTAAAAGTCCAGTAACAATCTGAAAAAGAAAGAAAATTTCAGTTAGAATAAAATGATGCTATTTTTTTTTATATATTTTACAAAATAAGTTAGACTTATAAAAATAGGTATGTCTTTTAACGTAATATAAGCAGCTTCTTTACATTATTGAACTAAATACACTTTTACGTAATTCAAAAACATTTTAAATAGTTTTGTTATTTTTAAGTTAAAAACTATTTAAAATATTTTCTTTAAAGTATGTCATATGCAGTTCAATGCAAAAAATAGCTTCTATTGAGATATTTTATTCGTTCAATAAATACTTTAATACTTATAAAATTAATAATAATTAAGCATAGTTGTTGTATATTAATAATAAAGTCTTTATCCGTTGTTTCAAATTATTTTCCAAAACAGTCAAATTTTTCTTAACAAATTTGTATCCTAATAATTCATGCTCCTAAATAATCACTTTCCTACAAATCTTGCTTTAATTACATTCTTAATATGCCGTGAAACGTTTAACAAATGAAAGTATCACATTTAACCAACACGTCATTTCTAATGAAAACACTAGTGCAATAGATGTGGATTCGACAAACATAGCTACAAACTCTAAGACAAAACTCTAACTGAAAAATTGTTATTTTAACGAATTTTATATTAGTAATTAATTGCAGAAACAGTTATCAGATATTAATGTAAAACAATTTATTTTAATAAATATATTGCTTTACATTAAAATGTTAAATTAATGTCAAATGATATTTTAATAGCTACTTTATTTTAAAAGGTGTTCCGATGGCGAGTTCATATATTATCAGAAGCAAAGTGGCTAATGAAATAAAAATAAATATCTCAAAAGATATTTGAGCAGTATTAGACTCAGTGCTTTAAAACTTTTAATTAACAATTTAGCTTAAATAAGAAGTACAATAGTATATAAAAAATTGATACTTTGAAGTCTATGAGTATTTAATGCATTATTTGAATAAATATATATACTTTATATTCTCAAAATAATTTATTTATATACTAATAGGATGAATAGAATTATTGAATACGCACTTTATGTATTGTAAAGATTGAATTCATTAAAATGTTTAATTAATTCATTAAAAATCTAATCTATAAAGTATAATTTAGGTATGTAAATAAATAAAAACTAGAGTACTTCAAAGTTTTAAAGATAAATAAAACAAGGGGACTGCTTTCTATCTCATTTTAAGACTAGATGGGCTTTTTGCAGATTTTACTACTTATGTCTTGCATTCTACTTATTCCTGCTACTTATATCTTTGCAACATGCATCACATTACCTCAAATTTACTACAAAGCTGATTTAATTCAAAAAGTAAAACCTCTTAAAACATTTCAAGATATCTTAAAGCTTCGGTTTTTAATGCTTTGTACAAGCTTATCAAATTAACATTAACAATGTAAACCGATAAATAAACATATCACATACAGGAAACAGATTAACATGTGACCAACAATGGCTGTCACGATCCATTCAGCATTTCAACCTACCCTACCTGAGCAGTTTGACGTAGGACGAATTAGCAAACTGAACGGACTACTGCATTCACGGAAAAGTCGGCACTCAGAGACGCTAGAAAGTGGGACTTTTGAAGTGCGGTTTTCCCCCTCCACATCATTTATTCACTGACGCTACATTAGCTTCAGAGAGAGCTTTCAGACGCACTTTACCTACTTCTACTACCCAAAAGATGAACGAGAACGTGAGGAGTGAGGGAAAAAAAGAAAACTTTAATTTTAACCCTGATCTCGAATCCTTCACACGCAAATGACATCCGTAATTTTCTTAATTGGAGGAGCGATAAATTATGAGATATTTCAATCTCAACTACCTGGAAAGTTTGGAATGTGTAGCGTTTTCAGTTAGTATTTTGGACGGGTTTCGCTTTTAGTTGTAATATGTTTTTTGAGATGTTTTTCCAAATTATTTCTGACATATTTTTGGTATTACATATATAGCCTCTTTAGAAACCCAAATACACCAATATAGGTAGAATTTTCAATTATATATTATAAACTTCAATGATACTGATATATAAAACGTTAACAATTATTCAAAAGTATAGGTACATAACAATTCACCTACTTTAAAACAAAAAATACCACTGTTTTACATTAATGAAACATTACACAAAATCATTGTATGACAATATTTTTCGATTGGAAAATTCCAAGTATATGTCTACAAAATACCTCAACAAAAACACGCTTCTAAAAATGTTATATATCTCTACAAACAATAATTCATATCTAAGTCTTTTGTTTTAATTTTGGTCAATTTCTGTGTAACAATATTTTGCAACATCAATTCATTTGCATTAAAATTCCGAATTCAGCATACATTTACAACTTTTCAATGAATAATACAAAATTGATTAATATATTTATCAGACAGTTGATTAAGACATATGATGCGTAGTTATTCTGACAGATTTACTCAAAATTTAATTTGAGTCAACCATTATGCTAAATGATACAGAAGTAACTTTCAGGAACAAATTCTAAGGGAATACTGAAAGAGAATCCTAAGTGCGTCTATATGAAAATTACAGATTATTTTAAATTAAACTATTAATTAAATTACTTTTGAAAGGAATGAAAGCCAGATAAACTATGCATGTAGATATTAAAATCTTTTTATCACAATTTCCACGATCATTTTTTAAGTTGTTGTTTGAGAGAAAATTTCGAGTTATAGATTTCAGTAGCTTGGAATACTTTACAAAAGTCTTTGAATACAAAATTGCATACCAATAACACTAGGAGTAATGGATAATTGCTTCTTTGTTTTGAGTTCTATGCTCAAATGAAAAAGACAGTACCTTATTCGAGTGAAGTCGATGTAAAGCATAAAATGATATTTATTAGTTTACTTTAGAACTTAATTCACTTTTAACCCCTTGTGTACCATGTAAAGAGTAGTGGATAAATAATGCTATATAGAGAGCAAAATCCCACTGTTACCTCATGTGGATACATGGCTTATTTATGTGTACAATCACTGCAAACGGTACATAAAGCATTATAATGTAGAATTTGTTTTATAAGGACTGTATAAATTATAAAGAATAAGATATAAAATGTCTGGGTTACAAAGAAATTGAAAAAAAGAAAAAATTAAAATTAAAATTATGAATCCTTGTGGAACTGATCGGAATTTCCATTGGAACAAAAAGCTTTTTCCACATGCGTTGCATAAGTGTATTGTCATTTTTGTTCCATTTCTTCAACATCGCATTAAATTCATCTGCAGTGGATTCCCTCTTACATAGATCTAGAGGGAAATGAGATTGTGGACACTTTAGTCAAGGCTGGTGCTTGCGAGGTACCAGAGCCGTCAGAACACCTCACCTTTTTGGAGATTTTCTCTAGAACTAAACACCAGAATAAGACAGCTTGGATTACTCCTCCCCAGAACACCATTAGTATCAGTGTTCTCGTCCTGGAGGCTCTCTGGCTCACGGTTTTACAAGACATGATAAAACTCTTCTAGCCCGCTTTCGAAGTAGCCATATCAAATCAATGAAATTTTTCGAAGGACACAAGAGCTTTGAAATGAGCACGAACTGTTCTTCTGATCCAGGTACGTCTGCTCACATCCTCGAGTGCCTAGGGCTCACCAAGCAGGACTTAGCAGATGTTCCCTTGCTGGTGTTGGACTTTCTGAAAGTGTACGATGTCATGGACCTGGTACAGCACTGCTGATCAATAGTGGCGTGCTACAACAACAGAAGTAGTAAATCCGTATCAGAGTCACTGTCGGATTCATCGGCATCCGGCAAATATTCTCATTCTGCATCACTCTCAATGAAATTCAATGGCGATGCCATATTGGCAAGAAAAAGTAAAAATAAGCAGCATAAATAGTTATACAAACTAAATAATGTGAAACGAAACACGAACGAATGTATGTCTCAGTCAGCGTCAGAAAGAAAAATGGAATGTACACTGGCCTCAAAAAGTTAAGGTACAACATGTTTTTCGAAGCTCACCATAAAAAAAATGGCAGTAACAATAAAATGCATAGTTTACATGAATGATAATTACGAACTTTAAAAACATTAATGCAAAAACGATTGCTACAACTTTTATTTTATAGAAAAGAACGTATATTTATGAGTGAGAGAAAAATATGCAAATATCAAGCTTTCGTACTTTTGTGTGTAAGTTGTGTTGATTTTCAACAGTTGTTGGCAGTTTCGGTGACAATAGTCAATAGAGTTTAGAAAATGTCTCAGAGACGTCGTTTACCCAATTCGTTAAGGTGGCGGGCAGTTGGATGGATGGAAATGGGATTGGCGCAGGCTGATGTTGCTAGACGTCTCAATGTGTCTCGTAGTGTTGTTCAGCGACTTTGGGATCAATACCAATCCGAAGATTCTGTGTCCAGAAGACCTGTTCCAGGCCGACCACGAGCTACAACACCTGCAGAAAACCGTTTTCTAGCTCTTTCGGCACGAAGGAGAAGAACCACTACTGTTCCGCAGCTCGTTGGAGACCACTTTCAAGCATCAGGAAGAAGAATCTCCGCTACTACGGTGCGAAATCGTCTTCACAATGCAGGTCTGTATGCAAGAAGACCAGTTGTGTGCGTTCCCCTCAACGGACGACAGCGAAGGAACCGCTTATGCTGGGCAAGAGAACATGTTTCTTGGACGCAGCAACAATGGGCTTCTGTGCTGTTCACAGACGAGTCCAGATTTACAATGGAGAGTGATTCAGGGCGTCTACTGATCTGGAGGGAACAGCGCACTAGATACCATCAATCCAACACTGTTGAAAGACACAGTTATAGAGGTGGTGGAATCCTGGTTTGGGCAGGGATCTCGCTCGGTGGCCACACTGACCTGCATGTGTTCCATGGAGGAACCGTAACTAGTCTATAGATATCGGGATGAGATCCTTGATCCATATGTCCGCCCATATGCTGCTGCTATTGGTAACGACTTCATTCTGATGGATGATAATGCACGACCTCACCGAGCTCGGATTGTTGAGGAGTATCTGGAGGATCACGGTTTGGAACGAATGAAAAAGCCAGCTAGATCTCCACACCTGAATCCGATAGAACATCTTTGGGACTATCTTGGCAGAGAGGTTGCT
The DNA here is from genome assembly GCA_019973935.1 of Trichonephila clavipes. Classification (NCBI taxonomy): domain Eukaryota; kingdom Metazoa; phylum Arthropoda; class Arachnida; order Araneae; family Nephilidae; genus Trichonephila; species Trichonephila clavipes. The sequence continues at coordinate 296,758 of BMAU01017210.1, read as the reverse complement.
GCTTTAAATCCTCCTCCAAGGTCGTTACATGAGCTGAAACAAGGCTTACTCTGTGTCTGGTCTTCGCTTCCTATTCCTGTGTCCGACAACTTAATAAACAGCATGGGAAATCGATGCCGCCAATGCATTCAAGTTAGGGGTGGACACATTCCTTATTAGAACCCATTTTTGTATTGTTTTTATGCCATTTTACCACATAACACTGTGATGTGCTGTTTTCTCCAAGAATGGACTTTTCCGCAGAGATTGCTTTTTTTGTTATAAATCGTTTTTGCAATACACTATACAAATTTCTATGACGCATTCAATAAAAAACTATTTAATGCACATATCCTCCAAATTTTTTGTTTCTACATTCATTCATTTGCAAATTAGACACAAAAACCCGGTTGTACCTTAACTTTTTGAGGCCAGTGTATATCATAACGGTAAGGTTAGTATCCTCACAAATCTGGGGTTTCTGGCGATACTCGAAAGTGCAGTCTGGTATTCAAAATATTAAGTGTGAGATGTAGAAAATTAAGACACATAATATATTAGATCGCAACAAAAAGGAAAACATTAAACGAAAAATGTAAAAATTGTTTTTTTCCCGGTTTTACATTCACGTATGTTTTATATACGTAATTAAATTCTCATAAATTACTCACCAAAAGAAATACATTTAATAATTTATGTTTTTTCAATTCTTAAGCCTACAAGTATGATTGATTTGTCAATTATTTATTAACATAGCGTTTTGAAACAATATGACTATTGGCAACATAATTTTTAATCTTGGACCACTATCATGAGACATGAGTTTGAAAGGTTGGATGAATACAATGTGTCAGAAATGGCAAAAGACAAGCAAAATTTATACTTCTATATTCAGTTCAAATTTAGAGTTTCACGCTATTGTATGAATAACATTATTCAAATCATGTTATAAATCAGGGGTCAGCAACCTTTTAACTGTGGCGTGCCAAATCAATCTAGCAATATGATTCATCGTGCAACACAGTAGAACATTTTTGAAGTTGTTCGATTCCTGTGATTATGCATGCACAGATAGAGAACAGAGGATAATAATATAGATATTTCCAGTTTTAATATAGTAATTGTTATATATTATTTTATTTATTATATTATTTATGATAGTTTTATTATTAATTTTTTTATCATTTAAATATATTTCTTAAGAAAAAAATAGATAGAATAAATGTATCTATTTCAATAACAAAAAATTTAAAAAATTAAAATTGTGCATGCATTATATATTTTGAACCATATTTATATTAAAATAAGAAAAAGACAATATACAAAATATAAGCATTTCCCTTCATCATAATTATATAAAATAATAATAAAAAATAATGCGAACGTAGTACTTGCACCGCTTTACTTTCATACAGCAAAATCCGGGGTATAATTTGAAATTTTCGTTTTCAATCAGTTGTATTACGATTTCTTTTGTGGACTAGAAATATTTTTCATATGAAGAAAGATTTGACCAGAAAGATATGTAGAACCAAAGGCGGAAGCAGAGTATGTATGCAATTTTTTCCCTTCAAACAATTAAATCTCCCCAGCAATGGCATTAAATAATTTATATAAAATAATTTTTAATTTATCTTTGGAGCTATCTTTTAGATGTTTTCGTAATTCAGTAAATGTCCCTAATTCTGAAGAAATTTGCCAAATAAAGTCCATTACAAATTTCTGAATTTCCATCCACTCAAAAACTGAGAAATTTGTAGAGTAGTGCATAATGTCACCCATTGAGAACTGTACCATGTGCAACATGTGGCACACGTGCGTTCGGTTGCCCATCCCTGTTATAAATAACAATTTTCCTAACTAAATAACATGCATGCATATATGAAAGTATATGTGTATATAATTGTAATCTCCAATCCTAGTTAAGAGTTCAGCCATTGAATCAAACATATAAACTTTATCCTCCTTTGTTACCTCAGATGTATTGATTTGATACAATAACTATACATTAATATCTCCTTAATTAAAACTCTCCTTAATAAATAATCTTCCTTAATAAAAATTGACTGATTAATTGATTCTGCATTAACATCGTACTTGAAAGCAATACGACAGATATAGCTAATGGACTTCACAATTTCGAACCTCAAATAAATAACGATAAAAACACACTTGAACTACAACTCAACTCTCAAAATTTCTTCATCACAAAACGTGAGGACTTTAAGTTTGGACATACTTAACTAGCCATCTGGACTCGAATTCAGACATGACGGTATCAACATCGACAATGGACCAGCAACTAAGGCCACTCAGTTATTGTGACCGCTAAAAATCTCTTAGAATATCGAATTTTATTCCCATGCTTTAAAGGTAAAATGTATTAAGAAAAAAGAAATATTTCTCCTCACAGTGCAATTTCATCGATTTTCTTCAACAACATTCAGTAAATTTTGAAATCCTTTACATTGTTTTATAAAGAAAAAGGACCATTACTCCTGGAAATCAGACATTCGATTTTCGAACTGATTCCTATTTCGACGAACCACTCAATCGTTTTCACAAACAAGGGGGAGGGAGGAGGGAAAGAGGAAATGTACACAACAAATCCCTCATTATTTCGACGATCAGGTAACAGAGCTTAAACTTCTTATCCAATATTTCAAACTCCCCTTCTTTTACTCCTGTTTCTGATCCGTTCCTACCCCATTTTCCTGGAACAAAAAAAAAAACCACAAAATAAAAGAATAGGGTAGGGATCTAATGATTCCTGAAACAAACCTTGCGGTGGTGTACTGGCACGTGTGCTCTCAGGAAGAAGGTACTCCAGAAAATACTCCACTGTCTTTGGCTTAACCATCTTCGCCCCTCCCCGCTTCTCAAAGAGGAAACGAAAACAGGATAAGGAAGAGAGGGCTGGGGAAAAAAATGGGGGAAAAGTTGGCTTCTCTGCCGAAACTCGACCTCCACCCATGAACTTTTTTTTTCGCCTTGTCTCGAAGTCCATTGGGTTAGTGAAGAGAAAAAGATGAAAACCAGAAATCCCATGCTCTTCGAAACCAAGAGAGAGGAAAGAAAAAAAAAGGATAAAAAAAGAAGCAGGGAGGGGTGGAAATAAGTGAATAAAAAATGCTTCTCCGGTTTTTCCCAAACGATTGTAAGGAGAAGAATGCAAAGAAAGACAGACCACTTCAGGCGAAAATAGCAGTCACGGAAACCGTGTGATTCGAATAGGAAATCGGGATTAGAGATTTTTCAGCGACCCCTGCATCTCACCCACCCCCCGTGTTCTGGTGCTTGCGCAAGTTTTTTCCACTCCTAAAAGAGTATCTTTGCCGTCGGTTTTGTAGGAGAATCTTCGCAAGCAATCTGTTGGAAAGCCTCTGTTTTCTTCGATGAGGTTGTTTCGCAGACCTTTTTCTTAAATAGGCTCGTGTGAAGACTGTGCAATATCCCTTTTCTCTGAAAAGGTCAGTAGGTTTTATCTAGGATGTTTAAATTTTAATCAATATTTTTTTTTGTTTTTTGTATTCTGAAAAGCACTTCCATTGCACTTATTGTACAAGAAATAAAAAGTTGTTTTTCTACAAAAATGTATAAAAGAAAAAGAGAAAGTACCCAAAATTTATTTTTTGTGTTTTTACACTCATTTTCTTAAGAATACAAATGTCGAAAAACAAAGTGTTCGCATTTGTGGTGCAATATAGAGAAATTTCAAACAAGAAAGATAGCTTAATTTTTCCTTTTTTTTCTCTATTTACTTTGCTCGTGTTGAACAACAATGAACTAAAGTATGTTTTATCAAAAGAGAGAGAGGAAGAGATATATCATGAAATATTTTATTACATCTCTAGTGTGTATGATGCCGTATCCCTATTAATATTTGAAGGATTCTAAAATTTAACTATCATTTAGAATCTAAGATTTATTTGTGTTTATTTACTATTTTTATAAATAGGGTTAAAAATAAATCAACAATAAAGTAAATTCACATAGTTCAAAGAATATATAACATGTATACCTGAAATGATAGGATACACAAAAGTGTAACAAAATCTTAGCAGTAGCAAATTCATATTGATCATTGGCGATTGGAGAGATTGTTAAAGGACTGAGCTTACCTAAAGAGGCTTAGAGCTACTCACAAACCTGCCTCTCTCCTACTAATACGGAATATATTCCCGTCTCGCTCTTAGATTTTATTGAACAAAAATATTTTTTATTAGCAGAGGTTGGGTGAGGGAATATTAACCTCGCACTGTTTAGATACACGAGGGCTTCTGGGGATGGACCTCGTAATTTTGATCCCTGGTCAAGTGACGAGAACGACACCCCTACCTGCCCCCTCTCCTAACTACCACTCCAACGGGAGTACGATTGAGCTCTCGACAGATTTAACGTGCATTGCACCCCTACACGGCGGGTTTTTAGTGTACTGGGCTCGAACTCATGACACGCTAGCCACGATTCGAACCTTGATCCCTAGTCTACCACGCCCCCTTCTTAGCAGAGGAATTCTTAAAATAGGTTTAAACAGAACTTGCTTATCAAGAATTGCAAAATTTCTTCACATTACACTATTTAAATATTCAGCGCAGAATTTTTTGAAAAAATTAGAAGAAAAAGTGCATATAAATCACTTACAAAGGTAAAAATGCAAATAAAACAAACAACGCAAAAAAAAATAAAGTGAAAGATATGAAACATTATTCTAGGGAACAAGGTTATGCGCTAGACATCTTACCCAAAATCTTTTCTAAAATTATTTTTTTTATAGAAACACAAACATGCAACATTAAGGTATCCGACTACTTGCGACAACTTTTTTTTGAAAAAATGGAAATATGAGGATTTTTTGTGATTTTTAGATTTATTTAGTATATTTTAAGGAAAAAATCTTAAAATTGGAAACAGAAAAAAAAATTATTATTATTAAAATGGGAAAAAACTGGTAAAAATGTACAAAAAATTACATAAACGGGGCCCGCTCTGTAAAAAATTTTTATGAGAAAATTCTCAATTTTTCAATTTTGATGTGTTACTTTATTATTCGTGTTTGAAATGACCTTCAGGATAAGAGATATTTCAATTTTTACAAAACCTAGAGCACTTTATCTTAGTGATTATACGAAATTGCTTAAAAAGAAAGTGACTATATCCACATAAAGGACTGTAAATTTTAAAATAAAGCATAGATTGATAAATCTGAAAATCAAAACACTTCTACTGTTATACATAACATACACAAAAAATTTCAGTAAATTATTTTCAAAACTTTTTGAGCAATCGCTGTCCCCGTTTGAACTTTTCGCAAAAAACACATTTCGAGTAAAACGCATTTTAAAGTTTGTCATCTTGTGTAAAGTTAAGGCATCTGCTTTTACTAAAACACTTGTAATTTTTGTTCTAGTGAATGGAAAATAAAAAAACTTGGTATTTTTATTAAGCTTATATGATGGCCTATAAAATAAAATCATAAACAAAATTTGTCAATTTTTGAAAAAAATCATGATTTTAGGGTAGTCAGATACCTTAAGCACTGAATATATATTTAAATTGCCCATTGTCCAAAGATAATTTCCCAGACACATTTAACTATATAAGATATATAAATTCACGAGGGTCTGGAAATTTTATTTAAGAGCACTTTTCTTACAGTGTTCTGGAAAAGCACATTTATTTTATACTAAAGATATATTGAGTGGCGATATCTCGGAGGCATATTCCGGACAGGTGATATATCGACCGTTTTCTCGAGAGATTTACCGTGTTCTCTCGCCCAACTTTTAACGAGGTATTACTCGCAACTCAAGGGGTTGAACTTGGGATAAATATGTCGGAAATTTGCTTTCATTTTGAATTTATATCTGTCAATCACAATTTCTATGATCATTTTTTAAGTTGTTGCTTGGGAGAAATATTCGAATTATTGATTTATGTAGTTTGAAATACTTCCCAAAATGCATTGAATATAAAACTGCACACCAATAACACTAGAATTATTGGTGAAGTGCTTCTTTATTTTGATTTATGATCAAATGAGAAAGACAATATCTGATTTTTTGTGATTTCGAGTGAAGTCAATGTAAGACATAAAATTAAAAAAGTGACGCCACCACATGACGGTTTATTTTCTGATTTCTAAGCAGGAATTTTAATCTTCTTTTTGTTTAAACACACATCAACCCCTATTATTTAATGTGACAGGTCCTAATCAGAATCTTAATGACGCATTGATGTTCTTGACCAATTGCCTTGTCCACTTATCAAGTATTTAAAACTAAAAACTACTGGTTTAAGTCCCATGTAACAGATTTGAATCATTTCATGATCAAAATATGTTCAATTTACATTAATAAAATTAATATCTAATATTTATGACCTGTCCTGCTATGCTAACAGGGCCCAGCATAAGAACTACGAAATTTACTATTGGCATTAGAGCTCATAAATCTGACCATGGAATGAATAAAAGAAAAATTAGTTTTATCTTTCATTGATATGGCGTCTCAATGTATTTTTCAAGTGATGAAAATATAACTGGAAATATTTAATGTACGAGGTTTTTCAATTCTTCACCCCATTTCTCATTACATTAATTTAAGGTTGTCATAAATTTAACTTGCAAGAGCGTATTATTTATTTTAATCTCGTTATATTGACGTAGACTTCTTCATTAAATCGAGATTATAGATATTGTATTCAGAAACATATGATAATGGAATACCATAATGTAAAATTATCTCTTTTGAAATTTTATTATTTAGTGATAATTTATGTTATTTCATATGCAGAGTAGAACCGTTTCGTGAATTATAAAAATGTCTAAAACGAATGAAAAAGATGATAATATATAATTTAGTTATTCAAATTCAAAATAAAAGTCTATTTCGAAGGACTATCTGCGGAAAAATGTTCTTCAAAAACGCAAATGTGGTAAGCTTTTCCAAGTAAATTTTTTTGAATAAATGTATTTCAAAAGGATTGCAAACATTTTTGTTGTGTTATTTTAAGTAGCACAAATATAATTATAAATGTAACCAATTATGAATTTGAGCATACAATTAGTACCTGATAATGTCAATTGTAAATTTCATATGAGCATGCGAGAATTTATTCAAGAAAAATTACTTAATTAAATCCTATTTAAATGATAATTTCTTTCATGATACTGTAAGATATGTGTATAAATTATTTTAGTAATTTAACTGACTAAAAAGAAGCATTTAAATTTCCAATTCCAACAGTTCACTTCTCTCTTTTATTTAATGCATGGTACTGGAAAAGTACAATTACGAAATCAGTAAATTTTAAAGCCTAATCAAAAAGCAATTCTGAACAATAAGAATTAAAAAAAACTGAGTAGTAAAATAGACTTCCATAATTGAATTGATCTAGAGTATTGTAAACAATTCTTTTTTTTACATGCATTTTAAAATCAATTACAGTTCCCTTGTCATGTTTCTGACAGTATTAGTCATTTTTTTTCAGTATTTTATTCAAAAGGCTATACAACAACGCTCAAGCATTGTCTTCAATAAGTACACATAGTATGTTTTTCTATATTTTCTTCTTAAATGGCTTAAATAAAAATGGTTACACTGTACATATTTGTTTATGAATTGCACACATGTTGTGTTAAAATACATTTTAATCTCTGAAGACAAAAAATAATATTGAAAAAACTATTAGAGCATTTAAGAATGCAGCCTTTTTAACTCTAAGGGACTAAGATGATTAATTATTCCGCACTACAAACAAAATTACTTTCCAGAGAGAAAGAGAAAGAGAAAAACTAAGAGTAAAAGGAGACACTCAAGAATACAATCTCGGCAATTCAATATGGTTATACTTTCATATTTTTCATCATATTAATTCCAATAGTACTAAACCATTTTTTTTTCAATATATTGATAAGTATTAACATATTTATACCAATACGATTTATTGTTAACATCAAACAATTGTTTCCTTTAATAAAGTAATGCTGAAACTGTGTCATGGATTGGATTATTTTAAGATTTTTATTGCTTTTTAGTGAAAAATATAGGGTGTCCGAAAGGTATGACTTTCTTCTCAAAAATGAATTATAAACAAGTAATATATAAAAATATTAAGTAATTTCCTACTTAGATAAACAAGAAAAATTTTATTTTAATTAATTTTTAAAAAATAATTAAAATTATTATAAATATGTATAAACATATGACATAATCACAATATTAAGGGGCAATTAATTTTTATTAATTATCATCAGCGCAATCGTGTATGTAAAATTTCAATTAAACTGAATACTTTAAAACGTGAGAAAAAATATTTTAAAGTTTTGACCCAATTCGCTGAAAATGAAGCAAATGTGACTCTGTATCTGTAATTCTTTTTCTAATTAGTTTCAGCCAATTTTTAATTTAATTATTTATAATTAAATTATCACACTTTCACCCAAAACATTGTGTGTAGGAACGTCCAGCTTAATCGAGCGCTTTAAAATGTATTTTATTAACGATTGGAATTTGGACAAGATGTAGGGAGGATGTGGAATAATAATGGGAATAAAATAAGCATACTAGGATTTTTTGTTACATTCCTTTAAGAACAGATTAAGGTATTCGACTACGATCGGAACCGTGATTTTTCAAAAGAGCATAAATGGATAACTTTCATGATATTTTAGTGTCACTTAGATTAGAATATATGCAGAAAATAATTGTTTTAAGGACAATTTGACAAAAACATTTATTTAAATACAACATTTTGGCAAAAATTTAACTTAGAATAATCTTTTTTCCAAATGTTCTCCTTTAGTGAAAATGCTTCTATTATAATAATATTTTGTAAGCTCAGACCTATCTACAGTGGCTCAACTAGAACTTTTGAAATATATAACTTAGAAGTGGGTTTATTCATATTTTGCGACAACAGAGGGGAGCAATTTTAAGAAAAAGACGCGAATAATTATTTCAATGGGTAGTAAGTCTGAAAATAATGTGAATTTTTCAAAACTCATAGTTAAGCCTCTGTTCAGAGGTCTGAGCTATATACAGGCAAAATATTCTTAAATTAGAAGCATTTTTTTACAAAAGGAGACTGTTTGGAAAAAATGTTTATTCTAAGTTAATTTTTTGCCAAAATATTGTATTTAAATAATTTGTTTTTGTCAAAATGTCCTTAAAACTATTTTATGCATGTATTCTAATCTGAGTGACACTAAATATCGTGGCAAATATCAATTTAAGTGCTTTTTTAATATCACGGTTCAGGACATAGTCGGATACCTCAAAGTTTATTTATTAGAATGCAAACTAGTTGGTGCAGCGTTCACGTTTTGAAACATTTTGGTTCCACCGCAAGAGCAAATGCAAATTGTGGAATAGTTAATCGAATTTAAATCTGCAAGGCATACACAGCGCAAATCGGGCACCACTACACTGAAGTTTGGAAGTAAGAAAAAGTTCCCCGGACGATGGATTGAAAGAGGAAGTGTAACATCGGTGTCCCCAAAATCTCTGGACACAATTCATTTGGACTTTTTGCAGGCATAAGTGAAAAATATTGTTTACAAATTTACGTAACATTAACGAATTGAAATGACGAATTACAGCAGCTGTTCAGAATGTTTATCGTACAACACTTCATAGAATGTGGTCGGCTGATTCATCGCTCTGCCCTCTGTAAATCCGTGCTAATGACTGGGAAGCATCTTTTTGATTGTCCCTTTATACTTCATGTTCTATAGCAAGACAACTGTGGAGTTATCCATCCTGCTAGTGCAATATCTGCTTTATACTGGACTACATGACGCCTTATATCCGTGAGGACGTTGGCGGATGTATTTAAATAAAAGAAGATGTGATCACAGAAATCTCGTATAAAGTCAATGTTTTGCTCACAACTATTAGTGCACACAATGAAACCGTGCATTAAAACATTATTAAAATCATATGGTGTTTTCTTTATAGAACATAAAAGATTGAATATATCTTGGTTTGTTTATTTGTAATTAATATTTGAAAGCGTAGTCATACTTTTCGGACACTCAGTATTAATATTGCTGTTATTCAATTTATACTAATATAGCTCACTCTCTCCATACATTTATATATTATTTATCTTGTTCATATTTTCATTCGTTAATAAGATAATTTATATTCATCCAATCAAGTTCAATTTTTAAAATTGTAGTGGATTGCACTTGTGATGTTAATACAGTTTTTTCAAATATTAATTAAATAATTAAATTTAATTAAATTATTTGCTGGTTTTTGACGCCACCTTAGATTGGTCTCTATTGTTGTAACAATGTAACTGTTACAACACAGACAAAAGTTGGCGTCGAAAACCTGTTTTTCAGTCAAACTAGCCAAACCGGGTTTGCATTGTTACAACAATGCAGACAAATCATGCTCTTTTTTTCAATTCATACTATTAGTTCACTCTCTTCCTATATATATATATATATATATATATATATATATATATATATATATATACATATATATATATATATATATATATATAAATATATATATATATATACATATATATATATATAAATATATATATATATATACATATATATATATATATATATATATATATATATATATATATATATATATATATATATATATATATATATATATATATATATATAAAATTTTCAATCTTTAATAAAATACTTTCTATTCATTGATTCAAAGCAGGAATTCACTTAATTTTTTTATATTACTTGTGTTTTTAAAGCGGATTAAATTTCCAACTGTTTTAGGGACATAAATTTAACTTTTCTACTTATATTCTAAAGATTAAATCCCATCATTAAATTCAGAATTAAGTATATATTTTTTGTAGGAAAAATGAATGGCAAATGGTTTTTGTGAATGTTTAAGGGTTTCAGAAGTACTTCTACTCAATGGCATTGAAGCACGCAATCAGAAGAGACAATGCTGTCCAATGTAACATAAAATCTACGTGAAGAATTACAACTTCTTTATTATTATGTGTTGGCCGCTATTCAAATTGCTTATCGTGAGAAACAAAAATTTTTAAACCATTCTTAGATTGTACTTCTCTAGAAATAAAATATAATAAATTTCCATTCATTGTAGCTAAGTATAGACATTCTTATTTTGGGTTACTACCCGAATGTTGTCAAAAAACGCGTTAACGCACTGTTAACTTTAGTTTACTGTCAACTTTGTCGTTTTATCTGAGTTGATGTAAAAGTGTGAACTACAAAGAAAAATAACTATACGTCACAACAACTATAGTTTCTTATTAATTTAAAATATTATGATTTTGGTCTAAAAATTCTTTATTCCAAAATTTATAAATAGATATTTTTTTTTCATTTAAATGAGTATACGTATCAATAGTAGAAAGGAGACGTAGGTTTGGTTAAATCCAAATAGATTTTCTAGTAATATATATCATGTTTTTATTTACAGTAAAATAACGAGGATGGTGCATTCACATTTTACTTGACTCTCCTAACGTTTACACTACTATATTGAGTCTTTGTTCAGCTTAATTTATGACTTTCGATATGTTTTTCGCTAGACCAAGACTGGTATACAAAATTAAATGCTTGCAAAAGAAGGCTATGAAAACTTAAGTTTTATATAAGGACCAGGAAAACCCAAGGTTTATACAAATAACATGGGCACATTGATAAAAATATCACCGAAACAGACCTCAATTCTCTGAGCTACAGGAAAATAACATCTAAATCAGTTGTGTACTCATGCACGTCATGTCGCACGCACGCAAGCAGAATTAAAAGTTGATTTCAAAAACCTTGAAGCAGGCACAATGTTTCACAATATAATCTTTCAGAGCGATGAAATTTGAACTCGCGATTTCAGTTTCACATCATCTTACAAAGCTCAGCAGTTTTGGCACTGATCATAGTACAACCAATTAAAGAGATGTCGCAGTTTTGAGACACAATCATGAAGGGTGTAGGACATTTGAGTTGTCGTTTTTACAAGTGTATCTGTAACTCTTACTCTTTGAAGTACATGAATTGAACAAGCAGGATTCTTAATTTTTGATTCTGAACTGGAACTCCCAATCCTACTACATTATATTCGCCGAAGAAAAAATCATTAGTTGAATCAAAAACGTTATCACAATTCTTTGTTGTTTAATTATATATATACGTATGTATAAATATAACTATGATACATAATTTATTGTGTACAGAATAGTAGATGATAGACAAGCTAACCTTGTACTCACGGTCGCAAATTCGTGACCGGTTTGTCATGAGTTGAAGACATAGTGGCACTGAAGACTCGTGTATTGAGGGGCTGATGTACGTTAACTCTGCCATAACTCAGTCTTTATGTTGGCTTGGTGTAAAAATTAGAATTAAATGTGATAAGACACTCGTCTGTAGCTTTTGAAAATAAAAATTCTTTTTATTGATCACAGTATGTATTTCATTTTAACATAAAACATATATTAAAGTGTAGACTTCGTTCTAAGAGTAAAAAATTGAAGAGTGGGAACTATTCATACACACAAATTTCACGTTTAAATACTCTAAGAGAAAAGCAGAGAGAAATGTAATATTAAAAAGTCATGTGATCAAGTGAAGTGAAATAATAATTATTTATAGAAATTACATCATTGTTTAGGGAATATTTGAAACTGGCTAATAATACACGTAGTATTTTATTACTTACAGAATTGCCAATGAATCCAACAAAAATTCAAGCTCTAATCTCTTTAACAATGACTTACTAATAAATCTAGAAGAAAAAATGTTTTTAATGTTTTAGAGAAAGAAAAATGGAGATGAGTTTCGAAATAAGATATTCAGATTCAAAAATTAGATATTATAATAAAAGAAGATTTGAATTTTGATTATATATATGTAACAATTTTGGTTAATTTTATCTCCCAAGCTTTTCAATTTGTAATGATCTTGAACCTCCAGGACCTCTGCGTAAATAATTATATGTTAGTATACCCGCCTAACTTGATGTAATCGTAATTTTATCTCAAAGAAATTAAAACCTCAAGGTATTTAAAGCGCACTTACACAATACCTCTTTCTTCGATGTTTTCCACCAATCAAAAGATATGCCCACGGAAATCGTGAATTTTGGAACTTCCGGTCCGTGCATCATATGAAAACTCAGATTCTCAGTAGAACTCGAGCCACGAATTGTATTTGTCATAATGCTATTTTAACGTGCGTAAAAGTCATTTTAATTTCTTTGTTGTGCCGGCTCCTAAGTGTAATAAAACAGGGAGTATCCTCCTACAAAAGGATTTATAATACATCCACAATTTTCTATACTCACTTCTACTCTCGGCCAAATGATCTTAACTAAATACAAGGAATCATACATCTCACCCAATTTTTCATATATGTATATATATATATATATATATATATATATATATATATATATATATATATACGCGCGCTCACATATGAACACACACACACACACACACACACACACACATATATATATATATATATATATATTAATTATTTTTTCGCATTCTAATGCACGGGTTTTCAAACTTTATCAACACATAAAAACCCTTACAATTATAAGGTGTTTCTATGGAACCCTATAAAAATCATTCCATTCCACTTAGTTTTACAAAACATTGCACTAACAAATATAAAGTTATTTTGAGGAGCACAGGATCATAAACGGAATCTTCACAATCTTGGTAGTATATTTAAAAAACATTCTCTACAATATTCTTTTTATTATAATAAAAGTTCCACAAAATTACTTGTCTGGTGCCAAATTTATTTTTTAAATTTCTCAAATGGGATCAACATCAAGAAACATGGCTGAAAGTAAAAACTCAAAACTCACATCAAACAGAACGTGAATCTGTTTTATGCATACTCATTTATAGTTTTCTTTTCGAATTTTTATTTTGATTTGTGGAACCACTGAGTATTCTTCGTGGAACCTCAGGGTTCCATGTAACACAGTTTGAAGACCTCCGTTTTAATGCAACTCATTAAGAAGTTTGTGTCTGCCGTAGTATTATATTTTACTATGTCTGCTTGAGAGAATTATAAAGTAAGGATCTTAAGTTACATTGCTCTTATTATGATAATAACATATAGCAATTTTTAAGAAGAAAACAATAACTGTAACCAGAAAGAAAGAGAGAGAGAGCAGAATAGAGAGATAGTACTGTGCAATTAAACGAATCCTAGCTTATTAACGATTATTGAATGTTTACACAGATGTAACAGAAGACTTTGAAGTATGAATCAGTATAATCGGTCCTTACTTTATAAAAAAAGATCAATAACGAGTCATCTTGATATCCAACGTCGAATGCTTAAACACTTTATATTCGATCAAGCCACCGTTTGAAACAAAGAACATCATAAACCTCCAAAAAATGGCAAAGGAAGATGAAATCGGAAATGAGAAAGCAAGAAAAAATTGAGGGGATGGTCCGAAGGGTCACGTTCGAAAATCTCTCGTGGACGGAATACTAAGCAGGATTAGAATGGTTTTTGGAACTGGCGCCCCTTTCCTGTTTACGTCCTTATTTCTGCCGCCTAGGGTCCACTTCGATTTCGACGATCCTTTATTGCTAGTTCTGGTCAGAAAATACATTGTCGGCGGAGAGAATTCTTCCAATTTTTCCATTTATTTTCATCGTTTGGAAAGAAGAAACAAAGAAATGTTGTGTGGGATTTTGAAGACTTCTCTGCATTATATTCCTCTTTTTTATGTTATTTTTCTTTCAAACACAGGATAAAAAAGCATTTTTTTTAAAAAATATTGTTGGTATGGTAAGAAAGCAATTTCGGTATATTTAGCATGGGATGTTTCTACACAAAAATTAACTTTAATCCAGTGTTTCTCAAAGTTTCAATGTTTGCGACCCTATTTGCTGCCATAGTTTTCATCACACCCCCTTTATACAATAAAGATGTATTGAAAGCCATGATAATATACCCTGGCGTTAAAGCTACTATACGATTTCAATCATAAACCGTACAAATTATCAAGATAATTATTAAATTTTGTATATGATAAGCCCATATTAGTCACAAATAATTATTAAACATATTTAACTTAGTATTGAGAAATTAGTTATCAAACATATTTTGAAGTACTGATACATTCATAAGTATATTATATCAGTATAAATGTGTATTTTTTATTTTTTTTTTATTATGTCAGAATGTATTTTTTTTACTTCCTTTCAGTAAATTCATAACTTTTAAATCTTTCCTTTTCTTCGACTTTTCGATATGCTCGCACCCCACCTTTTAGGATTATCATGCTCCCCTAGGGGGCGCACCCCACAATTTCAGAAGCGCTCCTTTAATCCGTTAAAAATTCATTGATTCTGTCCAATTACCTGCTGCCATGCTTCTGATAAATTCTTGCATCCACACACATTCAGTTTCTGTTCCTAATCTGCAAAATACTCGACCAAGTTTGATTTGAGAAATCATCGCTTTTATTAAAATTTGTACTATTTAAAAAGATTTGTAAAAATAATTATATTTTTAAAATAAAGGATAATCAGATGGTGCAAGGGCAGGGTGTGTGGAGATTGAGACATCACTTCCCAACAAAGTTCCAGTAATTTCGTACGTCTTGCTAATGATTATGTTAAAGATTCATTAGGTTTGGACGATGTTTCTGTATAAGTATGTCGTGTTCCGGAGGTCGCAGGTGTAAGAGGGTTTGGGGAAGAATCAGGCATGATTTTACAAATAGATACTTTTATTTTCTAAGGAATACTTTATGAAGGATTTAGAACTTAATTACTTAACCTTGGGGGCAGTTTTAAATCCTAATTCTTGACTGAAGTCGGAGCTCCTTATGCCAGTTCTTCTCCAATCACAATAGATCGGTAACTCTAAAGTGATGTTTCCTTCGACAACATCAGACTCATTCTAAGATGAATATTAATTTCAAGCAGCGCGACTTACCAGCCACAATTCACTTTTTATAATTCCGAGATTTCACAATGAATCTCACCCTCCCTCCAACGGCAGGTGCTAAATGACATAGAGTTTAATTACATCGACATAAAATCAAGTCCCCTTTACAGCAAGCAGTTTTGAATTTAAAATAACAGTTAAAAAATAGTTTCTATAAGAAGTTTAGTTAAAGAAACATGAACAAATCCTGTTACAAATGCTAATGTAAATGATCCATTTTTCATCCGCAACCTTGCTTCATTAGACTGTGATTTATATCGAAGTTTAAGAACTTTTTTTAAATGGTAAAAATTTCATTACTGATGTTGACGTCAAATCTCACTTGGTTATGTTTATTGCTGATAAGTACTAGAGACTCTATGAGATCGGAAGCATGGGGTTGTCATAATAGTAGAAATATGAAATAAAACGGATTGGAAGATATTTGACAAAATATATAAGGATTGTTTTTAGCATACAATATAGCATTAAGAAACTTCAAAGACTTTCTTGCCAGTCCAATATATACTTACACATCTAGAGATTTCATTTTATCTGTGAAGTAAACAAAAGTAAATCTTAAAATTATGCTGTTTTAAATAATACTGCTTGTGTTACTAGTAGTGAGAGAATGAAACGAGGGAAAAACACATTTACACATTACATTGGTACATCTAAATATCACGTTTGTAAATGAATCTAGATATTTCTGCAGGTTGTTCAATAACTCATTGGCCGTGAGAAAAAACGCCGCCAATTACGATAATGAAGTATTGACGGTCTCAATGCAATTACTAGCTGTTGGCTCAGCTCCTGCAAAAGTTGTCTTCTTCATCGACTCCCAATCTGCAATTTTAGCTTTAAGGCCAGTCAGTAGGGTAGACCCCTTTTAAAAATCGATTTTGAGATTTTGATATTTCTATAAACCCCTAATCGGGAGTTTTCCATTGATATAACAAACAAGCCATTATATGAATTAGAAGTACTTTAAAATGATTTTTAAAAAATAATCAGCTTATGAACCACGCCCATTTGACAGATAGAAATGTAAACATTGTGTCTTTTTAAATCTGGACCAAAGTTGCAAAGCCTCAATTTATTTTTATTAATACGCAATGGATACCTGTATAGTAACTGCAAATTTAACTGTGTTAGATATGCAAAAAAAATTTTCTGCGAAATTTTGAAACGTGGTTTTAATTTGAATGTTATATTTAATATTTAGTGATTTTACCTAAATTTAAACCTGTTCTTCACTTTAAATTTAGTTTAAATAATTAGTAATAATAACTAAATAAAACTTTAAAAGGCTTAGGAAAACGCTAAACATATTTCAAAAATACTTGAAGTTTTTGAATACTTGAAAAATTTTGATTAAATTCAATACAAAGGTAAGATTATTTTTAATAAAAATTTCTATTTTCAAAAACTAATTTTTTTAAAATTGTGTAAATTTACTGTATGCATGTTTAAAATTTATATTTTTAAAATTGTGTAAATTTACTGTGTGTATGTTTCTTAAATGCAGTTGTCTATACTGAAGTGACATTTTTGAAATATTCTTAAAACATTTAAATATAAAGCAGTTATCATAACAAAAAAATTACAATTTTTAATAAATTCATAATAATAATTGTTCGGTGAACTAAAAGTTTGTCTTTGAAAAAACTAATTATTATATTTTAAAAAAATTCACTTCAGTATGAACCTCAGTTCACTTTCATATAATGTCTAATTAATATAAATAAAAATTTGAGTCTTTATGTTTAATAGTTTCTGAGAAAAAGGTATGAGATGATACATTAAATGTCATGTTTGTTGTCTTTGCGAGAAGCTTGTTACATACATAAAAACACATACATTTCATGTTTAAGAACATTAAAAACAGTTTTATTTTGTCTGTTTTATAAATCATTTGTCCAGTTTAAAGTAACTTTCGAAGTTTTAAACTTAGAAACTGTCTGCAACAACAAGACCTAATGATAATGTTACGAAAACTTAAGAAACGTCGTATAATCAGGTATTTTTAAATACCATCTCAAATTCACACCAAAACCATATTGATATATTTTCACATTATATTTATGATGCTTTCTGTTCAAATTTGATATATGTAATGTATGAAAGCTACAAATTGTTTAAAAATTGATTCAGTATTTGAGAAAATTTTGATGTTTTCTCTTTAAAAAAATTGAAAAATGCTGTTCTGGGCAATTTAAGACTTTTTTGTTTATTATTTTATGCAAAATAAATTGCAAAGATGCTAATGTTTAATAAAATAGGACAAATACATGCTGTAATTCATGATTTTTGTTACAAAATGTCACTTTATAGTAAAAATTCAATTTTTTCAAAAATGATGTTTTTAAAACTGTATTCATCTTTTTCTCAGAATATAAGGTATACATGTACATAAAATTTTTTCCGTTATGTTACTGATATAAAACTATATATATTCCTGTGAGTATTTTGAGGAGTTTCCCAAAATATATATATATATTTGACTGGAGTCTATATATCGTGACAAAAAATGTCAATTTTTTAAAAAATTCATAATGATATTTTTATGTTACATGTTTTTGAGAAAACCAAACAATATATTTTAAATATTTCACTTCATTGGAAATATTATTGTTTATTTATTGTTTAAAAAATTTTTAAGCTTTAATATTCAAAGGTTTTTGAATAATAGCTAACTAATTGTAACTCAGATGTGTAATGCTTTTTGTCGTTGCGAGAAGCTGGTTGCATGCATAAAAATACTCAAATTTCATGTTTAAAAACATAAAAACAGTTTTATTTTTGACTTTTTCTGAAATCTTTTGTACAGTTTAGAGAAAATTTTGATTTTTGAAACTTTTAGAAATTGTGTTTGCATGGAAACGTTCAAATCCACATAATTCTATTTTTGTAATGTCGTAAAAAATCACATATTCCGAAATCATGACTTTTACATAATGATACATGTTTAAATTATATTTATGATGTTATAAGGTCAAATTTGACATTTGTAATGCATTGAAGCTAAAAATTCTTCACAGATTGTTACATAATTTGTGAAAATTGATGCAAAATGCACTAAAAAGATCTCGTTGAACAAAAACTGAAAATTACTATATATGTATTTTCTGAACATTTTAAGGCTTTTTTGTTTCCTATTTTATGTTTAAAAATTAAGAAGATACTAATGTTTAATAAAATAGGGCAAATACATGTTGTAATTTATTATTTTTGTAATTAAGTGCCTTTTACACTTAAAATGCAATTATCTCAGAATGATTGTTTTCAAACTATACGTGTATCTTTTTCAAAGAATCTAAAAAATCAATATACTTGCAATTTTTACTGCACATATATAATATGTAAATATATATAATAGAGCTACTTTTTTGGAGATTTCCCAAAATATTTTGTTCTGAAGCAGTTATAAAAAAAATAATAATTTTCACAAATTTCAAAGCGATACTTTTACGATGAATTTTTTTGAAAAAAGTAAACAATATATTTGAAACATTTTACTGCTATTTAAATAAAAAAGCCTAATTAGTATACAGCCAAAAAAATTTGAAGTTTTTATATTCAACAATTTCTGAGAAACAGGTTCCTAAAATGGCTCAATTTTACATTGTCGGTATATATATAGGCCTTACCGACTATTCTTAAGCAGTAATACACCAACCGACATCCTTATCACAATTCAGTGCCGAACTAATATTGTGGTACCCATCTCATATGGCTCGAATGCGGCTTTACAGTAGGTTCCAAGTTATGTTGGGATCTCCGGCAATGAGAAAGACGACCAAAATTCCATCATGGAACCGAGTCGTCTCAGACGGAAGTCCCCTTGACCCTCAGAAAGCAAAGGTCATGATTTCCACATGCATTGATAAATGCATTGCACAGGGACCTATAACACCAAGAGCCTTGAAAAGCCATGGGAAATCCTGGCCACTCTGGGTCCTATCCCAAGGCACTTAGAGAGAACAGAGGATGTTGCCCGATTTCGCCTACCACCGGACGTGGATTTCTGGGTGAAAACCTCCACTGGCTTGGCCTGGCTGCTGACGAGGTCTGCCCGCTCTGTGATCATGCTAGAATGGATGGCAATCACCTGCTCCAAAGCACTGGATTCGATGAATTCCTACGTAGACAGTCAGTAAAAAGAGAATCGGCGTCTAAGGGTCTAGAAGTTAACACTGGTGTTGGATACAGAAATTAATATATTTCCAAACTTTTAAAATTGTTCCAGCATTTATTTCCAACTGATAGCGCTAGACATAATCATTCTTATAACTTAAATAAAAGAGTATAATTAAATAACACGTTCAGTTTGAATAAAGAAAACCAATTACATGTTTCAAATTCAGTCCTACTTTCAATTTGACAGTTCTTAACAAAAATACATCAAATTTAAACAATGTTCTTCTCTTAAGCAGAAATTAAAAATTTGTAACTTTTGGACTGCAATAAATGTATGATTTACAGGCCGTAATTTGTATTAATCGGACAAACGACCATTAAGCCTCGTTAGCTCTGATATATATACTCCACTATCATTATTACTATCTAAACCATAACCATTACCACTACACAACTATCATTAAAGAAACCATTAACTGCTTGTTTAATTATCTTCAAAAACGTAATTTGTAATAATAATAATTTATAACTAATTTCGTATTTTTGCTTATGTAACAAAATTTGCAAAACGTATATATTTTTTTAATGAGCAAAATCGTGTTTCTTGAAATTTTCTTCAGAAAATTTAATATCTTCTAAGGAATAAAACGTTAGCAATGCTTACAGAATCATTAAACTAGTCAAATAACCCAAAATGTATTATTAATAGTTAAAAGTTATTAAAAAGCAAGGAATTAAATTATCTAAATGTTGCAGCCGAATAATTAGAGCGTTAGTTATTTGTAACTACCTGATATGGAATTGACAAATGCGGTTTGCAATAAAATAAAAAAAACATTTAAGTTAAATTTTAACTACTTTAGAGGCGGGTATCATTAAAAAAAATAAATTTATATAATGGATCAGAATAACTTTTAAACACTAATACACGCATTCATATTTCATATAATGAAGGATATAAAATTAAACTCAAATATATTATGAGATGTATAATCTTGCAAAAATATGAATTATTTTTCTCTTTGAAAAGTGTTTTATCATCATAATAAAAAAATCAAATTTCTTTAAATAAATTGTTAACAACTGTAGTGTTAAGAAGTTTATATTGTTTGAAAATGGACATATAATTTCTATATTAAAATGATATTCGTTATTTATAAATTATTATGGTCACATAAATAAAAATGTAACGCATTATAGATAATTAACATAATCCCAAATCTTCAATAACTTTGATAGATGTCATTCAATTATATATATTTACGTTTTATTTGCACCAATGATCAAATTGTTACAATAATTGCTATTATTATTAAGCTCATTTTAAGTCTTTATGTGTTAAACACTTACCGATTTTTAAATTATATGCAAAAATTACAACACAAAGTAAAACGTATTTTTATTTGCTCAAATATTCATTTGCTTGTACAAGCTTATGTTATAATTTTTTTTGAATATTTTGTGATGAAATTTAATTTTTTAAATTACTATATTTTATACGATTGTAGAATCATGAATCTCATTTAAAGATCTTTATAATGCGTAAGATTTAAGTTAGTGAAATGGAGAAAGTCTATAATACTAGGAACATATATATATATATATATATATATATATATATATATATATATATATATATATATATATGTGTTATTATATATATATATTTATAAATAAATAAATATATATATATATATAT